>BDRX01000179.1:27742-58729 GCA_003203535.1 Raphidocelis subcapitata | reverse complement strand
GGCGGCGGCGGCCGCCGCGCGCGACGCTCCCAAGGCGGCCTCCAAGACGCCGCCGGCCGCCGCGCCCGCGCCCGCGCCCGCGCCCGCGCCCGCGCCCGCGCCCGAGGCGGCCAAGGCACCGAAGGCGGCCTCCCAGCCGCCGCCGGCCGCCGCGCCCGAGGCGCCCAAGGCGGCTTCCAAGCCGCCGCCGGCGCCCGCCGCGCCCGAGGCGCCCGCGGCAGCCTCCCAGCCGCCGGCGCCGGCGCCGGGGGCGCGCCCCTCCACGCCGTCGCGCGTCAAGGTGGCCGAGGCGAGGGATTACGTCATGTTTTCGTTCGACGACGGGGACGAGCCCGAGGACGACGGCGCCGCCGACCGCGCGTGATTCGGCGCGGCGCGGCGGCGGCGGCGGCGGCGGCGGCGGCGGCGGCGGCGGCGGCGGCGGCGGCGGCGGCGTTGTCGGGTCCCCCGCGGGCCGTTCGGGCCGCCGGCGCCCGGGGGCAAGCGGGCGGGCGGGCGGCTGATTGCGCGCGGCGCTGCGGCCGGGTGCGCCGCGCGGCGGCGCCGGGGGTTGTTCTTGATTGGCCAGGTTATTGGGTTTTTCGTTGGGGTTGCGGGATCGCGGCAGGCCCACCGCGCCGCAGAGCGGCTGCCGTTTTCGACAGAACTGGGGCACACCAGCCTCGTTCCGATCAGCGCGGCAGGGCCGCTGCAAAACGGCTTAAGCGGCAGCCCTGGGCCCGCCGGAGCCCGCCTCGCCCCGCCAGTGCTGGGTGGGGGGGGGAGGCGGCCGCGGCGGGCGGGCTCTGAGCGCCGCGGTGCCGCCTCGAAACGCGGCTGGCTTTAGGGGCGCGCCTCCGGCCCGGAGGCGTTGGCACGGATGAGATGAATGGCCCCGCGCCCCGCGCGTTTGGCGCGCCCTGCCGCCCCGAATTTGGCTTGGTGCTTGCCGCCTGCATTTCATCCCGACGGCCTTGCCTGCCTGTCTGCACGTCTTCCCCGCCCCAACTGCGGCGCTTTCTGGAGGTTTCTGGAGGTTTCAAAGTAACACAACCGACAGCTCTGGACTCTTATCTGTATAATGGGGGAATCTTGCAGCCCAAACGCACACAGAGGCAACCTAGGGTGCACTTCCCCAAGCCCGCTGCTGCTTCCCGCTGCTGCTGCTTGCCACCAGTGCAGCTGCCCGCTGCTGTCGCCGACTGCCGCTCTTCGCTGCCGCCGCCGCTGCTGCCACTGCTTCCGCTGCCGCTGCTGCCACTGCTTCCGCTGCCGCTGCTGCCACTGCTTCCGCTGCCACCGCCGCCGCTGCTGCTGAACCGCCGCTGCCGAGCCGCCGCTGCCGAGCCGCCTCCCCGCCGCGGGGGCGTCACGTGTTGAGCATGGTGTGCGACAGCACCCACATCACCTGCGAGGGGCGCGTTCGGGCACGCCGCGGCGCGGTCTGACCCCAAACCCGCTTCGGCGGCGGCAGGGCCCGACAGCTCGCTGCCGGGCTGCTACACGACAGCAGCAACGCACCCAACACCGTCTGCGACCCTCAAGGAACGGCCCAAGGAAACCCCCCCTGACCCCTCCAAGCAAAAACCTACCAATGACCGCCCAAAAACCCACCATTAATTAACCCGCCCGGGAAAAAAAACGCACCATGAATGCGCTCATTGAGTAGGGCATGCCCTCCTGCATGAGCTCGGTGCCGGCGTTCTCCCACTCGTCATCCTCAACCCTTGGATGTTATTTAGCGGTCCAAAATTCGAATTGACGTTGTTTTGCGGTTCGAAATTTGAAGTTCCGGTGGCGGGCGCCTCCCTCTGCCGGCCGTGGCTGAGCCCCAGCGCATTGCGTTTGAGCGCCGCGCGCCCGCTGCGCGCTGCTTTAACGGTGTCCTTCTGTTGCAACAATGCGCCCGCATAAAGCTGACCCGCTGCAACCCCCCAGGCCCCCTGACTAAGCCACCCACCCCATGACGCCTTTGACCAGGAACATGGTCGCGGCGATGTTGATCGCCAGGAAGCCGATGAAGCCGTAGAGCCCCGGCAGGGCCAGGTAGCCCCACAGGGCGCCCGCGAGCAGGCCCAGCGCCTGGCGCCACCAGTAGATCAAGTCGAGGGCCTCCTCCTGCGCGGGGGTTGGGTTGGGAGGTCTTTGGGGGGGGGGGGGCCGGGGCGGGGCGGCCCCGCTGGGGGGTGCGGCGCAGCAGGCCCGGTCCGCTGCTCCGGGGCGGGGGCGGCGCGAGGGGAGAGCACGCCCCGGGGCCGGGGGCGACCGCGGCGGCGCGCGCGCGCCCCCGCGCGCCTGGTCCCAATCGGCGGAGGATCCCTCTGCCAGCTTTGAAACCGCGCGGGCGAGCGTCGCCACCGCGCCGCGCCGCCGCTGCGCGGGCGCCGCAGCTGCGGGCGACGCCGACGCTGCCGCTGCCGCTGGCCTCGGCGGCATTCTGAATGCTGCCTAGCCGCTGCTGGGTCTTACAGTCCCGAGTCGCACGGGCTCTGAACGCGTGCGCCTCGGGCCCGGGAAATGATGATCTCGGCGAGTTTGGATCGTTTGATGGATCTGGCGGGGCAGTTTTTAACTGATTTCACGGGGCGCTGCGGGGTGGGGGGCCTTTTTGCGGGACGTGCTGCGTCGCTGGCTGGTCGCGGGCCGCTGCGCAGCTGCCGCGCGAGCCGCCCTGGTCGCCGCACCCTGGTCGACTTGCCCTCCCACACCCCAGGCCCTTTTGGCGCCCAAGCGCGCGTCCTGGAAGGTTACTCAAGGGAGGAGGGCGCGTTGCGACCGCGCGGCCACGGCCCCGCGCCGGCTTCGGCGGTTGCGGCGGCGCAGTCCGTCGCAGGCCGAGCCCGGCCGGGCGCATGGCCGCCATGCGGCAGCGAGCTCGCGGCAGTGTTGACTTTGGAGGCATGCAAAGGGGTATCACGGGGGTTGGGGTTGCAAGCATGGATCGATCACGGGGGTTTCTGAAGCAGCGGGCCACGTTCCACCGGAGCCGCGCGGCTTTGGCGGCCCCGCCGCTGGCGCGCCGCGCGCGCGCGGTGTGATGGGATTAGAACCCAAACAGGCGGGCGAGGGCCGCCCAATTTGAGCCCGCGCCCGTCCACTGTTGCCACAGGCTGGACAGCCACGACTGCGCCAGCTGGTCCAGGCCCTGGGGCAGGCCGGCGGGGGCGCCCCCCGAGGCGGCGGCGGCGCCGCCCTCGGCCCCCTTCTTGGCCGCCTGCTGCTCGCGCGCGGGCGCGCGCGCGGCGCGCTCCGAGGCGTTGGGGTTGGGCAGCTCCGCCTTCACCACTTTGGGCTCGGCCCCCTTGTCGCCAGGGCCGTCTGCGGGCGCGGGCTTGGCGCCATTGCTGTGCTGCCCCCGCTTGGCGCCCTCGTGCTGCTGCCCCGGCTTGGCGGGGCCGGCCTCCTTTGCCTCGGGCAAAGGGAACTCGCTCGGCGCGGTGCGGCGCGGCGCAGCCGCCTCGGCGGCGGCAGCGGCCGCAGCGGCGTTGAGGCGCGCCGCCGCCGCGCCGCCGTACGCGCCAAAGCCCTCGGCGGCGCCTCCGTAGCCGAGGGCGGCGGCGCCGTATCCGCCGGCAGAGCCGAGCTCTCCGGGGTAGTGGTGGCTCCCCTTGAGCGCCGACGGCACCGCGCGCGGCGCGTGGGCGCCGCCGTGCGCCGCCTGCTGCGGCGGGGCCGCGAAGCGGCGGCCCAGCCGCCGGGGCGGCTCGCCGCCGGGGGCGGCTGTGGCCGCGGCCGCGCGGGGCGCCGCGGACGCCGCCACGGCCAGGAGGAGCAGCACCAGCCGCGGCAGCAGCGGCGTGGTGGCCATCGCGGCTGCGCTGGGGCGGGCTCTGCCTCGGTGTGCTGCGGCGCGGCGTGCTGCGGCTGGTGCGGACAAGGAGCGACGGCGGTCTCGCGACGTGCGTGGAGACAGAAGGAATGAGGCGCGCGCAGCTTTGAGCTCAGAATTTAATCGGCGCGCGGTCGTGGGGGTTTGGGGCGTCCCGTGCAAGCTGCCGGTTGGGGCGTCCCGTGCCGCTGCCGCCTGCGGACTGGGACAGATTCGCAACGGGCCCGCGCGTGCGCGCGCGCGCTCTGCCTCGGGGCGGCGCGCGCTCCCCGGCTGCGGCGGCGGCGACATGGCTGCTGGCTGCCGCGCCCAGTTGCTGTGTTGCCGATTGCGCCCCCAGAACCTAACGTGAGCGCGAGCCATGGTCTGGTGCCACTCGCCGGGCGCCGGCGCCACCTGGGCGCGCGCGCGGCGGGCGCCCCTTCAAGGCGAGCGCCGTCCCCTCGCGTTCATTGTTTTGCTACAAGCGCGTAGCCGCTAATCGGCGAGCTTTCCGGCGCTGGGCAGCGCGATTGCCTTGTTGCACCAAGCTCGCCGGGCTCCGCGCTCAGAGCTCCCCCAGGGGAGTCGAAAAAGCCCGATTGCGCCCTGTTAGACGGGGATCTGCTGGGTCAGCGAGGCCTTGGCCTTGGATTCTGGTGTTGGAGGCATTCCGCCCCGCCCCTCCCGGGCCCGCCTCTAGACGGGAATGTTGCCGGCCGCGGCAATTGAGATGCCGGAAGCGGTCGCGGGCGAGATGGCGCCCACCGCTGCCGCCGATGGCGTAGCGCGCGCCGCCGCCGGTGCCGGCGCGGTGGACGACCACGACCAGCCGCAGGCCAAGCACGAGCAGCAGCAGCCGGCCGACGGCGAGCAGCTGGCGGACGCCGAGGAGCAGGAGCAGGAGGAGCAGGAGCAGGACGGCGGCTCGCCGCCGCCGCCCGAGCCCCGCCGCACCGGCCTGCGCGCGCGCGTCGTGTCCGGCGCCGCGCGCGTCGGCGCCGCGCTCGACCCCCGGAAGCTGCCCGCGCGGCTGCACCGCCTCTCTGAGGACGTCATGTCGCGGGAAATGTTCAACCCCCTGCTGACGCGGGGCGGCGAGGTGTGCCCGGGGCGCGGCGCGGCCCCCCCTCTCGCATGCATGGGCCCCCCCGCGCCGTGCGTGGGTTTGCCGCCCCCGCATGCGCCCGCATGCGCGCCCGCGCACCCGCCCGCCACGCCGGCGCCCCCGCATGGCCATGCAACCCCATGCGCACCCCTCCCCCCCACCCCTCAGATCGTGCAGGAGGTCAGGGTCGAGGCCGACTCCGGCGCCCCGCCCCTCGCCGCCGCCGCCGCCGTCGCCCGCCGCCGCGTCCGCGCGCTCGCCGCCTCGGACGCCCCCAAGTTTTTCCTCGTCGCCGCCGCGTCCGCCTCGGCCGCGTGCGCCGCGGTCGGCGTCGCCAAGGCGGTGCTGCGCGCCGTGGCGCGCCCGATCCGGCTGGGCCCGCTGCGCGCGGGGCCGCCGGTCAACGCGATCACCGGGCTCATGCCGACGGGCGTGTACGGCGCGCTGCTTGCCGGCTACTTCCTTGTTCACGGCGCGCAGGCCGCGCTGGAGCGGCAGCGGGACGAGGGGCGCGACGGCTCGGGGCGGCGCCGCGGCGCGGGCGAGCAGGAGGCGGTGCTGCGCCAGGCGCGGGGGCGGCTGCGGGACGTGCGGTCGGGGGACCACCCCCAGCAGCGGCAGCGGCCGGGCCCGGCGGGCCCGCCGCCGGCGTTGGCCGTCGCCGCCGCGCTGCAGCGGGGCGCCAGCGGCGGCGTCGCCGCGGCGGCGGCTGCGCTGCTGCAGCAGCGCGGCGGCCTGCCCGGCGCGCCCGCCGCCGACGCGGCGCCGCTGCCGCTGCCGGGCACCGTCGCCAACGCCGCGGCGCAGTGGCGGCGCCGCTCCCTCGGCGCCGGCGGCGGCGACGGCGCCGGCCCCGAGCGCCGCGCCTCTGCAGACTCGAGTGTGTATGGCAGCCCCGTCCCCCGCGATATGGTGTTCAACCCCCGCATAGCAAACGGCACCGGCGGCTGCCGCATCACGCTCAAGGCGGCCTCCGCGGACGAGGGCGGCGCCGGCGGCGCCCGCCGCGTGAGCGCGGGCGGCGCGAGCGACGGGAGCGCCGGGTCGCCGCGCGGCGGGGAGGGCGCGGGCGCGGGCGACGCGACGGCGCTGGTGCTCAATGGCGGCGACGACCGCAAGGCCGCGGCCGCGGATTGGAGAGCCGCGGCGCCCGCGCCGGCTCGGGCGTGAGCGCGAGCGTGAGCGCGGGCGCGTGCGGGCACGGCACTCGCGAGGGGCCCCGCACGCGCGCCGCCGGGGCCAGGCCCCCAGTCGGCGAAGCGACCGCAGGAGCGGAGGGCTGGCGCAGTTTTTTGGCACCCGGTCGCGACGGGTCGGCGAGTTGAGACGGGCCGTTGTCAACGGGCGGGGGCGCGCGGCGCGAGGCGGCCGGCGCCGCCCGCGCGCGGCGCCCCCCAGCTGCCCCTTTTGTGACTCACACCTTTCGTGGTTTCCTCCCCTTGTTCCCCCTTTTGCACCGCATCTCATCCAACGAACAACCACGCGCTCCCTCGACATCCATGCTGTACCAGACGCCGCGCCGCGGCGCCCCCGCCGCGCGCCGCGCACGGCGGCGCGCGGCCCCCGGGCCGGCCCGGCGCTTTCCCGCGGCGCCGCGGCGCGCGCCAAAACCTGGACTGACTCACTAACCGCGGCGCCTGCGGCCGTCCAACCCAGCTGCGGGCGGGCGCGCGCCCTGCTCCCGCCGTGCCCCGCCCCGCCCCCTGTCCCGCCGCCGCAGCGGGGCAGCGGGCGCGGCGGGGCCGGCGCGAGCGCTCGCGCGCCCCGCCCGCGGCCCGAACCCACACCCTCCCATCATGCTGTACAGCTGACCCCCCAACGCGCCGCCGGACCGCGCCCGCGCCCGACGCGGCACCTTCTAGAGGGGACCCTGGATCTGATCTGGCCTGGTCTGATCTGACCTGATGGTCCCGTTTTGATTGATTTGCTGCCGGCGCGCTGAGCTGTGGCGTCGCCCTTTTTGCCGCGGCGCCGACGCCGACGTTGACGCCACTGCCTGCCCCCTCTGTTCTTCCTGCTCCCCTGCGCCCCGCCCCCGCGCGAGCGCACACGCACCTGCCGCGGTGGCGCCGGCGCATTCTTTTCACACAGCGGGAGGAGCGGGCGCGCCGCCACATCTGAGGCGGGCGCGCCGCCGCATCCGAGGCGGCCGCGCGCCGGCGGCGGCAAAACCCCCGCACAGCACCAGCGAGGGCCCGCGCGCGCCCCCCCACGCCGAGCCAAAGAGAGAACGCACAAGTCGGTATTACTCAGTGGATCGCTGGTGACCTGCATGATGACTCGTGTAACGAGGTGTGATGGTGGTACACGTGGGGGCAGGGGGAAAGGGTTCGGGGGGGGGGGGTGCCTTCAAGCCCTCTTGGTCGGCTGGGCCGCCTTTGCCTCTCGGGCGGCGGCGCCCGCGCTGCCGGCGCCGCTTTTCCACCGACGGCTCCGGCTCAAAGCTTTGGAAGCGGCCCGTGCTACACAGCACCGGCTCACAGCTTTGAGGGCGGGCTGTACCAGTCCCAGGGCTTGTCCGAAACGTACTCTGTGACCTGCTTCACGCTGAGGTAGTTCTCCAGGCCCCACTCCCCCAGCTCGCGCCCAAAGCCGCTGCTCTTGATGCCGCCCCAGGGGGCCTGGCGGGCGGGCGCGTGTGGCCGTGCGTGCGTGGGTGTGGGTTGGCGCGGATGCGTGCGTGTGCACCCCCCCGCTCAAAGCCGACCCCCCCGGCGCCGCGCCCCGCGCCCCCCCCCCCCCGCTCACCTGGCAGAAGCAGGGCTGCGAGCAGTTGACCCAAACAATTCCGACCTCCAGCGCCTCGGCCACGCGGCGGCAGCGCTCCGCGTCCGCGCTGATGACGGCGCCGGCGAGGCCGAACTCGCTGTCGTTGGCGGCGGCGACGGCCTCGGCCTCGGAGGAAAAGGTGGCGACTGGGGGGGGGGATTTTGGTTGTGGGGTGTGCCTTATTTGGTTTTGGGGGCGCGTTGTTTTGGTTTGGGGCGTGGGGACTGCCCCGGAGCCCCGCTCGCGGGGCGGGGTGCGGATGGGGTTGGCTCGGGGCGCCTTACCCGACAGCACCGGCCCGAAGATCTCCTCCCTCCAGATCCTCATCTCCGGCTTGACGCCGACAAACACGGTGGGCTCGAGGTAGTAGCCGCGCGGGCAGACGGGGGGGCGGCGGCCGCCGGTCAGCAGCGTCGCGCCGTCGTCGAGGGGGGGGGGGGGGGGGGGGGGGGGCGGGCCGGGGGGGGGGGGGGGGGGGGAAGGGGGATGGACGAGGGTGGGTGGATAAGGGGAGGGGGGTGGGGGTGGGGGCGGGGGAGGGGGGGTCGGTGGAGGGTGGGTGGACAGGGGGGGAGGCGGGAGGGTCGCGACTCACGAGCCAGGGTTCTAAGCGGCGAATGCGGCGGCAAAGGGCGCGGCAGGCGGTGGCGTTCCCGCCAGGCCCCTGCCGGCAAAGGCGCGTCGGAAGACGCCCCCCGCCGTACCGCCCACCTGCACGTAGCTCATGACCCGTTTGTACTGCCCCTCGTTCACCAGCGGCCCCAGCCTGCAGCCGGGCTGCAGCGGGTCGCCGATGCGGATCGAGGCGGCGCGCTCCTTGAGGCGCGCGCAGAACGCGGGGGCGGCGGACTCGTGCACCAGGATGCGGCTGGTGCTGCTGCAGATCTGGCCTGCGGGCGGTTTTGGTTTTGTCGGGGGCGGTTGGTGGGGTTTGGTTTGGGGGGCTGTCTAAGCCTGCAGCCCTCCCAAACCGATTCAAATTCACGACCGCCACCGCACCGCGGCCCAAAAGCGCGCCACCGCCACCCCCTGCCCCCGATGCACCCCTCCAAACCCCCACCCCCACCGTTGGTCCAGAACGCGCCAAACATGACCCACTCCACCGCCTTGTCCAGGTCGGCGTCCTCGAATATGATCAGGGCGCTCTTGCCCCCCAGCTCGCACGTAGCGGGGCGGAGGTTCCTCGCGGCGGCGAGGGCGACGGAGCGGCCGGTGGCGGTCGAGCCCGTGAAGGCCAGCTTGGCGACGCCGGGGTGGGCGCTGTCGGTTTGGTCATTTTCGGGGGGAGGACGGGGTCTGGGGATTGGGGTGGTTGGCGCGTCTGCCAGGGAGGGGGCTGTTGGGGGCAGGGGCGGGCGCCGGCGCGTCGGCGACGGCGGGGGCGCGCCGTGAACGCTGGCCCCATCCCGTCCCTGCGCCCCCTCCCACTCACCACAGCGGCGCGCCCGCCTCGGCGCCGAGCCCGGTGACCACGTTCAGAGCGCCCGCCGGCAGCCCTGCTTCTGACGCTATGGCCGCGAGCTCCAGGCAGGTGACTGAGGCGGCCTCGCTGGGCTTCAGGACGCAGCAGCAGCCCGCGGCCAGCGCGGGCGCGACCTTCCACTGCGGGGGAGGGGGGATTGGGGAAAGAGTGGAAGAGTGGAGAGTGGCGCGTGCGTGCGTGAATGGGGGCCGTGGGGTGGGGGGCCAAGTGGAAATCAAAGAGCGGGGGGCAAGCGTGGGTGAGCGGGACAGCTTGCTTCTCATTGCAGGGCCCCCCCCATTCCAGGCCCCCAATGCCTCCCTCCCCCACCCCAAAAAACCAAAACCGAAACCCGGGCCCCACCGTGGCCATGAGCAGGGGGTAGTTCCATGGCGTCACCAGCCCCACCACGCCCAGCGGCTCCCGCCGTACCGCCACCTTGAACTCCTCCATGCCCACGTCGATGGGCGCGTACTGCCGGCCGTCCAGCTTCTCGGCCAGGTCGGCGTAGTAATCAAAGCACGAGGCGACGTCATCCTTTTTTGGTGGGGTGGGGGGTTGAGGTGTGGTGCGTTTTTTTGTGCTTGCGTTTGCGGGCGTGTGGTGTTGCACCGCCTCCACGGCGGTAACGCGGACATGGCACGCCACGATTCAAGGCGCTCCCCTGGCGTCCGCGCCGGGCAAGGCGCGCGCGCATGCGCGGCTGCCCCCCAAAAGCCACTAAGTTGCGTGCGCAGGCGTTTGCGGGGCCGCGCGCGCTCCGGGGAATGCGGTGCAGAAAAGGCGTGCGGGAGGGAGCGGGGCGCACCATGTCCCACTCCGCCTCGTCTATGGGCTTGCCCATGTCCATCGTCTCCCACCGCGCCAGGTCAGACTTGCGCTCGCGGACCTGCGGCGATGGGTGGGCGTGCATGCAAGGCTTTGCCGGCCGCATGCCGCATGCACGCATGCGCGGCGAAAGCTTTGGCCAGCACGCGCACATGCGCCTCCAGCGCCGCGGCCCCGGCGCGCCGCCCCTCCCTCCCCACCTTTTCAGCGATCGCCCGCAGCACCGCGGCGCGCTGCGCGCCCTTCAGCTTGCCCCACGACCCGCGCTTGTGCGCCGCGGCCGCGGCCGCGACGGCGGCGTCGACGTCCGCCGCGGCGCCCGCCGGTATGCGGCCGATCACGGCCTCTGTGGCGGGGTTGATTACGTCCAGGTAGCGCCCCGTGGAGGGCGCGGCCCAGCGGCCGTCGATGAACAGCTCCCGCTCGGGCGTGGTCGCGGCCATGGCGGCGGCGGGGGCCTTTGGGGCGGGGGCGCGGCGCGGCGCGGCGGGGTTAGCCGGGGCGGGGGCGCGGCGCGCAGCGGTCACACGCGCGCTGCCGTGCGGGCGAGGCGCTCGAGCCGTGCGCCGGCGCATAGCACGCTCCTCTCGCGTCGGATGGGCTGGGGCCTGGCTGCAGAGGGCCCGGCTGGTGCTGGGAGGGGTGGGACCAGCCCCGTGCCACCCCTCCTGCCGCCCTCGCGCCCCCAATCCCGTCCTGCGTGGCCGTATAACGAGCTCCATTGCTCTAGAACGCGCCTGCACTGCTATTCCCCCCGCTCCTTGCGCACCTGGGGCCTGCGTTCCAAGCAAAGGCGTGCTTCCCTCCGCCCTGGCTCCCGCGTTTGGTTCGCTTCGCAGCTGCGCGTCCTGAGCTTCAATCTGTGGTCTGGCCACAGGATGGGCGTGCGCCGCTTGATGGGCTGCTGCCAGCGGCGGCACTCGAGTGACGGCGCCGCTGCTGCGTCTGCTTTGCGCGAGCCCCAAGCCCCAGCACACACAGGCTGCCTGCCTGGCGGGCGCCAATTTACAGAGGGGGCAAAGGGGGGTTTCGGGTCAAATCGGCGAGCCGGGTCAAATCCCTGGCCGTGCAGGGGAAAAGTCAAGTACAGGGTCAACGCCGCCCTCAGCCGCCCAGGCCGGATCCGGATCGGGCCGGGCCCGCGATCCCAGATCTCAGATCTCCTTGAGCGCCGCCATGAGGGCGTCCGTGTGCTCCGGCTTGCCCACGGACACGCGCACGTAGCCGCTGAGCTCCTTCTTGGCGTAGTGGCGGACCATGATGCCCTGGGGGGGCAGGTGGGGGGGGGGGGAGCGGGCGGCGTTGCGGCTTGCGCAAGGGGCTTTTTACGCCGGCACGGGTGCCCGCGGGCGTCCTCGCGGGCTCGCGCCACGTGCGGCGTCCGGTCCCCGCCTCCCAACTGACAAAGCCCGTCCCCCAACACCGCGGCAGCGGCGGTCCACCCCCCCCCCTGCCCCCCCCCTGCCCCCCCCCCCACCTTGTCGGCCAGCGCGTCCTTGACGGCCTTGGCGTCCCGCCCCTGCGTCACCTTGCACAGCACAAAGTTGGCGTGGCTGGGGTAGGGCTCCAGGAAGGGCACGGCCTCCAGCAGCCCGATCAGCCGCCGCCGCTCAGACACGAGCGCGTTGCGGACCTTTCGGTTTCGATTGGGGGAGGGCAGGGGGGGTTTAATGCAGGCAGGCAGGGCCGGTCAACGCGAGCGGCTCTTGGGCGCCAAACGGGGCGGCGGGCCCCTCGCCCCCTCGCCCGCCGGCCCGCGTCTACAAAAATGCGCCCGGAACGCCGCCCCCCCCCAAAGAGGCGCGCCTTTTCGAGGTAGGTCATGTTGGTGAGCGCCGCGCAGGCGGCCGTCTCCGCCGCGACGCTCACGTTGTAGGGCTGCTTGGCGCGCCACATGTACTGGTGGGTGGTGTTTTTGGAAGGGGGTGGCGCGTGTGCGTTTGTGCGCATCGCGCGCGTGGCGGCGGCGGGGCAGGCGGGCACCAGTCGGGGGCGTCGGCAGTCTCACTCAATTGGCACGTAAGAAGAGACGCTGTCCACATGCACAAGACCACAACCCAACTTACTGCTGCAACCACAGACGCCCCCCACACAACGCACACACAAAGCACACACACCTGCGCGAGGTCGAGTGGGAACGCCCCCCAGCCCACGCGCAGCCCCGCCAGCGCCGCGCTCTTGCTGAAGGTGCGCAGCACGACCAGGTTGGGGTAGCGCTGGACCCAGCTGGGGGGGAGGGGGGGGAGCGGTTGGCGGTTTGTGGTCGGCGAGGGGTTGCAAGGCTTGCTGTACAGGGCGGGACGGGGGCGCTCCCCGCACGCACGCCCAGCACCGCAGCACCCCCCTCGGGCGCCGCGCCCAGCCGCCACGCACACACACACCCTGCGCCGAGCCCCCCCCCGGCCCCCGCTCACTCCACGCGCGACGCCTCGTCTGCGAATTCGATGTAGGCCTCGTCCAGCACGACCAGCACGGGCAGCTGCAGCAGCTCCGCCAGGTCGGCGTCGTTTATGACGCTGCCGTCGGGGTTGTTGGGGCTGGTCAGGAACAGCAGCTTGGGGCGGTGCTCCGCGACGGCGCGCCTGGCGGGTGTTTGTTTGGGAGGGAGGGGTTGAGGGGGGGGAGGAGAGGGTACGTGCGGCGGCCGAGTGAGGAGCCGCGCGCCGCTGCTTCCTATTCCGCCGCCCAGCACGCACTGCGCCCCGCGCCGCCGGCTGCCCCGCGCCACCGCCCCAAACCGCCCCCTCCACACGCCCACACCCACGCCCCCACCCACTTGATGCCCTCCACATCGGTCCGGAAGCCCTCCAGCCGCGGCACCGTGACCGTGCGCGCGTCGTTGATGTCCGCATCAAACACATACATGGTGAAGGTGGGGGGGCAGTCCACGATCTTGTCCCCGGGGTCCAGCGTGCAGCGCATGAGGAGGTCGATCAGCTCGTCAGCGCCGCAGCCGACCTTTTGGGGGTGGGGGAGGGGGGAGGCCGGGGAGGGGGGCGTTGCTTTCGAGGGCGGTGCCCGGCCATCTGCACGAGGTGTCGTTGTGGGGACGGCCCGCAGCATGCGGTGCAGTGCCGGCACGCTGGGGCGGCGGCGGCGCCGCCATTGGCGGCGGCGGCGCGCGGCGCGCAACAGCGGCGAGCGCGCGCGCGCGCCCACCATCAGGTACTCCTCCGGCACGCCGCTGAGCTCGGACAGCGCCTTCCGCAGCCTCCGCGTCTCCGGGTCGGGGTATATGTTCGGCCAGGGCATCTCGGCGAGCGCCTGGCGCACCTCTGGCGGCGGGCCATACGGGTTCTCATTGGCGTCGAGCTTGACGATTTGCTGCGGCGTGCGGCCGTACCGGGCCGACAGCACCTCGAAGGGCTCGATGGGAGTGTAAGGCGGCACGTCCAGCAGGTGCTTGCGCACAAACTGGACCGCGGTCGTGGCCTGCTGCTGCTGCGAGGGCGCCGCGGCCGCCTGCGCCATGCAACGCACGCAGCGGCTGGGCGCGAACGAAACTGGGCTTTGAGAGCAGGGCGATGACGCGGCAGGGGGGCCCCGCGCGCGCTGCGCGGCCCGCTGCATCGAGGCTTTCGATCTGGGACGAGCGGCGAGCCCCGAGAGATGCGGTAAAAACAAGCGCGTAACACGCGATTGCGAATGTGCGTGGCAGAGCGTGTCACGGTCGAGGTCGTCGTGTGGCAATGACGGTGCAGTGCTGCGCGCCGCCTGGGCTTCTCGAACACGACATATGCGAGCCCCCACCGGCCTGAATCGCCACTCCTGTTGATCTGGATTGCTTCTAAACTGCCCAGACGGCCCCCAGGCGCGCTGTCAGCCAGCCAGGAGTCAGGAGGCACCCTGGGCAGCACAGCGGTGGGTGGACTGAGATACCCCGGGCTTTTGTTGGTCCCCTCAACCCACCGAAATCGGTCCCTGCCGGGGGGGACGCCGGGGGCGAGGCTGTAGCGGGACCCCCTCCGCGCCCCGCGGCCCTGCGCGCTCTGCCGAGCCCCCGGAGCCCGCCAAGGGCGATCCTTGGCGATCCCGTTGCATCGGGGCTGCGACGGGTCCGCGGCGGCCGCTGCGCCACATGCGACGCGGCGCGCGTGTGCGCGCGCACGTGCAGCGCCGTCGCCAGGCCGTCGCCGCCTGCCGCCTGCTGCCGGCCAGGCGCGCGTCCGCAGCAGCAGCAGCAGCCGCGTCGAACCTTGTTCTCCCCCGCCTCCACCCGCCCCGCAGGCCGCACCCCCCCCCTACCGGGGGCCCGCAGCGGCGGCCCCGACCCCACGCCCCAGCGGGGCCAGCGCCGCCGGCGCGCGAGCCCGCCCCGCGCCGCGCCACGATGGACCAGCCCCCCGACCGCAGCGGCCGCCACGCGGCGGTGCGCCAGCTGGCGGAGTCCATGGGCTACGAGCTGCCGCCGCTCGACCTTGACGCGCCGCTGGACGACGAATACTATTGGGAGCCAGAGCCGCAGGGCAAGCCGAAGCAGCCGCAGCAGCAGCCGCCGCCGCAGCAGCAACAGCAGCAGCAGCCGCCCGGCGGCCAGCCGACGCCGTTCGACGGCGCCGCCCCGCTGCCGGCGCGGCAGGCGGAGATGTCGCTGTCGGGGTGGGGCAACCCCGACGCCGCGGCGGCCGGCGGCGGCGGCGGCGGCGGCGGCGGTGGCGGCGGCGGCGGCGGCGGCGGCGGCCTGAGCTCTCCGGAGGATGCCGCCGCGGCGGCGGCGGAGTATGCCGAGCAGGTGGCCGTGCTGCTGGAGGAGCGGGACACTCTGGTGGACCGCCTGCTGTCAACGACCGAGGCGCTGCACGCCGCCGAGGCGCGCCAGCGCGAGGGCGCCGCGGCGGCGGCGCAGGTGTCGGCGCTGATGGAGCAGCTGCAGGACCTGCTGCGGCGCGCGGAGGCGGAGCGCGACAGGGCGCAGCGGCAGCTGCAGCAGCAGAAGCTGCTCGCGCGGCGCGCCGCGGCGGCGGACGGCGACGGCGGTGGCGGCGGCGGGGCCGGCGGCGGCGCGCCGCCGAAGCTGGACACGTCGCACCGCGCCTCGCCGGGCGGGCTGCTGAGCCCCGCCGCCAGCAGCACGCCCACGGCGGCGAGCCTCGCGGCGCTGACTAAAGCGGCGGCCGAGGCGGGCAGCAACGGCGGCGGCGCGCAGGGCGGCGAGCTGCGGCAGCGGAAGGGCGCCAAGTCGCCGGCGCCGGCCGCGCGGCCGCCGCCCGCCGCGGCGGCGGCGCCGGCCGCGGCCCCGGCGCCGGGTGGGGACGCGAGGCCGCCGCCGCGGAGCAGCAGCGGCAGCGGCGCGGCCGCGCCCGGCGGTGGTGGTGGGGGCGGCGGTGCTGCAGCCGCCGCCGCCGCCGGGGCCCGTGCTGTGGCGCCGTCGCCGAGCAAGGGCTCCAAAGGCGGCGCCAAGGCGGCCGCCGCCGCGCAGCGGGCCGCGCCGCCGGCCACGCCGCTGTGGGCGCTTGCCGCGCTCGCCGCCGCCGCGGCGCTCGCCCTCGCGCTGGCGCTCGCGCTGTGGGCCGGCAGCGGCGGCGGTGGCGGCGGCGGCGGGTGCGACCGGGACGCGACGGTGTCGCACCTAAAGGCGCGGGTGCAGGAGCTGGAGGAGGCCCTGCTGCTCATGCGGGAGGGCAGCCAGCGGCTGAGGCAGGCCACCGCGGGGGGCGGCGCCGGCCACGCGCGCGTGCGGTGAGAGGGGGCCCCGCGCAGGCGGTTGCCGCGCCCCGGCCCCGTGCACACAATTTTTCATCGAGTGATCTGCACGCAGCGGCGGCGGGGGGCCGCCGGCCCCTGCCGGCTTCTGGCCCGCATGCGGGTTCGCCCAAAATGCCAATGCCCTCCCCAGCATGTGCGCACCCCGCCAACGGCGGGGGTGTTTTTGACTGCGAGTGCTGCCGGCCCATTGCACGCCGGCCCCGCGCCGATGCTGCAAAGCAAGCCTTTTCCCGGTCGTCGCGCTCGCGGTAAAAGAGAGCCTTTTGATACCGGTATGGTCAACGAGCGGGTCAAATCGGCGGGCGGCTGGGCAGTTGTGGCGGCAGGGGCTGCCATCACTACAACTGGCCGTGCGTCCAGTGCAAGCACGCCTTGCGCCTGCTCTCGGCGCGAGCCTCCACGCTGGACGACGTAGTGCAGCAGCGGCCGCAGCACGCGCAGGCCGCACAGCACGCAGGCGCAGCTCGGCAGCTGCGCAGGCGCAGCCGCGCAGGCTCTGCCGCAGTCAGGTGATTCTCCCCGGGATTTCTCGTGCCAAACAGGTACTGCAACACACAATCAAACGGCAGTCTCACGCGCGCAGCCTTCCCGATCTCGTCTGTGGCATTGAACGCCTCTCCAGCCATCCCAAGCGAGGGTCCGGCGGCCGCATTGCATCGATCGCAGCCGGCAAAGCCCGAGGAGACAGGCAGGAGAGGGATGGCGGCAACGGGCGCGGCGGCGGCGACGGCGGCGGCGGCGGCGCCCCAGTGGCGCACCCTGATCGAGCGCAGCCTGAAGAAGAACCGCTCCCTGGCCTATTCCCGCTACGTGCAGCTCGCGACGGTGCGGCCGGATGGCCGGCCGGCGTGCCGGACGGTCGTGTTCAGGTGGGCCGCGGCGGAGCGCCGCCGTGCGGGCGCACGGCCCGGCGCGGCGCGCTCCGAGGCCGCCCCCCCTTTCCGCGCCCGCCGCCCGAGAGGGGCCTGCCTCATCCCTTCATACACGCACCATTACACCACCCCCTCCCGCTGGGGACACCCAAAGCCCAACAAAGCCCCAACCGAAACCCAACCGAAACGCAACCGCCGGCATCAGGGGATTCCTTGACGGCGCCGACGCGCTGACTTTCGTGACCGACCGCCGCAGCGAAAAGGTGGGCCAATCGGCCGCGAACCCCGCCGCCGAGGTGGCGTGGTACCTCCCCGTCACCCGGGAGCAGTACCGGGTGACGGGCGCGCTGAGGGTGGTGGCGGCGGGCGACGGGGACGCGGCGCTGGCGGCGGCGCGGCGCAAGGCGTGGACCAACATGTCTGACGCGGGTGCGCGCGGGGGGGATGACACACTGGCGATGGGGGGTGACAAACCTAACGGATTGTCTGCGCCTTGTTATCCTGAAAAAGCGGAACCGGTTGGTCCCCCTTTCTGTCCGGGCTTGCCAGCTGCCCGCCCGCGGGACCAGGGCCCCTCGCACCCCGCCTCCAGCCCGCTAACGCCCCAAACCGCACACGCTGCCGCAATCCCTACCCCCCCCCCCCCCCCCCCCCCCCGCCCCCCCCCCCCCCCCCCCCCCCCCCGCCCCGCCCCCCCCCCCCCCACGCGCCAGGCCGCTCCCAGTTTGTCTGGCCGCACCCCGGGCTGCCGCGCATCGCCGCTGACGAGGCGGCGTTCCTGCAGCCGGCGCCGGACTCCGCGGGTGACCCGGTGGCGGACTTTTGCCTCGTGGTGCTCAACGTCGAGGCGGTGCGCGCGGGGAGGGGGGTGCTGGGGCGTGCTGTGCGTGCTGGGGCGTGCTGTGCGTGCTGGGGCGCGCTGGGGCGTGCTGCGCGTGCTGGGGCGCGCTGGGGCGTGCTGCGCGTGCTGGGGCGTGCTGGGGCGTGCTGGGGTGTGCTGGGCGCGCTGGGTTGTGCGTTTCCAGCGCGGTGTGCGTTTTGAGCGCGCTACACACGCTGTGCTGGGCAGTGTCTGTGCGGTGCCAAGCAGACGGGATTGGCCCTAACGGACAAACTCCCCATTGCGCCCCCAACCCCAGGTGGATTACATAAACCTGAAGCAGAACCGCCGCATCGTGTTCAGCCAGCAGCAGGAGGGCGACGCCGCCGCAGCCGCTGCAGCCGCCGGGGCGCAGGCGGCGGCGGCGGCGGCTTCCGCCGGCGGCGGCAGCGGGGGCGACGGCAGCGAGGGGGAGGGGGAGGTGCCTCGGGACCCGCCGCTGACATTGGCCGGGTGGACTGCCACGGAGGTCAACCCCTGACCTTTCAAAGGGCCGCCGCCGGACTTTGAAGGTTAACTCCCTGACTTGCCAAACCCCTACCTGACCTGACCTGACCTTGAAACCCCCCTAATTGCAAGCTTCCCCTGCGCCCGGTGCTGCCCCCACGCCGTGAAAGCAGGCCTCTTGCCGTTTGCTGCGTTTTTTTGCGTAACAAAATGGGCGCCACCAATTCGCGCCGGCACGGGGAGCGGGGTGGGCGAGGGCAGAGGAAGCGGAGCGGGGTGGGGGCAAGCCGTGGGGAGGGGGTCCCAGCCGGGAAGGGATAGCCGGGCCCGGGGCCTGAATAGGCCGGAATAGGGCAAGCTTTTTTCGTTGCCGGCGAGCAATGGCTGATGATAAACAGAGGGGGGGGAGAGCCACGAGCATTCGAGGGAAACAATACCGGTACAGAGCAGGCACGCCGCGCACAGAGCGGGCACGCCGCGCGCGCATGCGACGGCCCGGGCGGCCGGCCGGGCGGCCGGCCGCCCGCCGCCGCGAACGCAAGCGCAGGCGCGGGCCCGCGGCGACCGAAGCGGCCGCGCCCGGTCACAGCGCGCGCGCCGCGCCTAGCTTTTTGAAGATCGCGGTTGCGGTAGCGAGCAGCTTCTCCGCGCCGCCGCCGCCCTCCGGCGCGGCCTGCAGAATTGAAACGTCCACCTCCACAGACGCCTGGGGGTGGCGCGGCGGGTGCGGGTGCGGGTTTGGCCGTTTGGTTGGGGTGGGTGGGTCGTCATGGGGTGAAGGCACGGGGCTGCTGCGCCCGCCTGGGGACTGGGGAGTTGCTACGCGGCAGCCGCTGCTATCCCGCCCTCGCGCAGGCTCGGTCACCACCGCACTGCTGCGCGCCTCGCCGGGCTGGGCCCCCCTCTCTCAACCCCCGCCGCCGCAAGCCAATAGCGACGCCCGCCCCTCCCCCGAACCCACCCCGCCCTGCCAAATCGGACCCTGGAAAGCGCCGCGCGGCCCCGGCGGCCCCTCCAAAAGCCCCCCACCTTGCCGACGCCGGGCTGCCCCCCCTCCTTCACCTCCACCACCGTGCTGCGCACGACCAACGGCGTGTCCGGCGGCGCCGGCTCCCGGAAAGTGATTAGGATCGACGCCGTAAGCGTCAGCGGCGGCACGGCGAGGTGGCCCCGGTCCATGAGCGCGACCGCGGCGGTCCAGTTGCCGTGGCAGTCAAGCAGCGTGGACAGCACGCCGCCGCTGACGATGCCTGGGGGGCGGGTTTTGGGGGGGCCGGGTGTGTGTGTGTGTGCGCTTCTCGCGAGAGAGGGCGCGCGTTCGTGCTGTTTGGCGGGTGGCCGCACGTGCGGGTCAAAGGGGGCGCTTGTTGCCCCCCTTTTTCTCCGAGAAAAAGGGGGGCAGCTGCGGGTCTGCGGAGTTGCGCCGCCACGCCACTCCCCCCCCCCCCGATTTGCGGGCCTTGGCTCAGCCTGCCACCCACCTGGGAACGCGCAGTACTGCTGCCCCAGCGTGACCCGCGCCTCCAGGCCGTTGGCTATGCGGAAGCTGCGCAGCCGCAGGCCGTCTTCCGAAGAGGGCCCGCAGCCAAAGCAGGCGCTCTCTGGGGTGTAGGCCTCCTGCACGGGCAGCGCCGCGCCGTCGGGGCCGCTCTCGGCGCCCGGCCGCAGGTCGGAAGGGTTGATGACGTGCCCGGTGCGCGGCGGGGCGGAGGTGGAGAGCGCGGCGGCGGCGGCCGCGCCCGGGGGCGGGGCGGGGGCGAGCGGCGGCGCGGCGCGGGGCGCGGCGTGCCGCCCGGCCGCCGCCGCGCGCGCCAGCAGCGCTCCCGCCACCCGCGCTGCGGGCTGCATGTTCGGCCGGCGAGCCCTCCGGCCAAGGTACGAGGGCGTGCGAAGCGGGCGGAGGGAGGGGGCGCAGATCGGCAAGGGTTCCGGAGTCGCCGAGCGCTTCAAGGCACGAGCCTTACAGGAAACTGGAGTGGCAAAATCATCTGGAGGATAGGGCAGGCAAGTACAGGGCTTTGTGACAGTCACTGCAGCACTGCTGCAGCAGCACACCGAGCCTTTCCGGCCCAGACCGCCCCCGCCTTGCCCCATTCGGCGACCAACAGGCTTGCACCGCTATTAGAGTGCCCATGGACGGGGCCGCCATATAACGGCGCCGGCCGAGATCACATTTGCAAAGTCGCAAAGCAGCACACCAGCGGGCCGGGCGCCGTAGACAGCCATGGCGCTGGCCCGCGGGATGGGTACGCCCGGCCTGTGCAGGCGGACGCCGTCGCTGGGCAGCACGGGCCGCCTGAGGTGCGCAAGCGCGCGCCGCCGGCCGGGCTGCGGCGGCCGCCGCCGCCGAGCGGGCTGCGCCGCCACCCGCGGCACCGCACAGCGGCCCGCCGATGCCCCTCTGAGCACGGGGGCTGAGCGGGGGCCGGCAGATGCACGGGAGCCCAGCACGCGGCCGCGGCTGCAGCATACGCGCGCGAGGCGGGCCGGGCCGCCGCCACATCGCGCCTGCATTCGCTTGAATCCCCCCCACCCCCGCGCCCGCCCCCCCAAGGCCCTCGCCCCTCCGGCCGTCCCCCCGCCTGCCCGCGCGCCGCGCCCCCGCGGCGCCCGCCGCCGCGCGGCGCCGCACTGCCGCGCCGGACGACGGCGGCGCCGGCGGCGGCTCTGACTTGGAGGCGCAGCTGCTGGGGGTTGAGTACCAGCGGCTGCTCCGCCTCGCGCGCGCGCGGGGCGTCAAGCTGAGCGGCGGCAAGCCCACAAAGGGCGACGTGGTGGGCGCGCTGGTGGAGGCCTTTGCGGCGGAGGGCGTGACGCAGCTGGTGCGGGCGGCAGGGGGGCGGCGCGCGCATGCCGGCTCGCATGGCTGGCTCCATGCGTGTTTGCGTCACCCGCGTGTGTGTCTAGGTGGGCGTGTCGCACAGTTGCAGATGCAAACCGAACCACCTCCCTCCCCACACACACCCACACCCCGCAGACGGAGGAAATGCTATCCTCCGAGCCGCCCCCCGCGGCCCCCCGCCGCGCCCGCGCCGCCGCCGCCGCGCCGCCGCCGCCGCCGCCGCCGCAGTCCGAGCCCGCCGCCGCCGCCGGCGCGGGCCGCGCGGCCGAGTCCGCCGCGGCCGACGCCGCGGCGGGCGGCGTCGACGCCGGCGAGGTGTTTTTCGAGCTCAAAAGGGAGCTGGCCGCCTTCCCCTACGCCCAGCTGGTCAAGTCCCTGAAGGGCCGCGGCCTGTCGGCGCAGGGGGCCGCCGAGGCGCTGGTCGAGCGGCTGGCGCGCGCGGTGATGGCGGAGAGGTGCGAGGGGCCCGCGGGGCCGGGCGGCGGCGGGGGCTGCTCGCCTCTGCTGTGGCCGCTTTGAGTGTTTGGGGGGAGAGGGCGTGCCTTTGGCCGGTGTTGGCTGCGGTGCGCAGCCCCCCAGCGGCGTCCAGCCAGCATATGAGGAGCGGTTTGCTTTTCCCTTCTCGACCTGCCCAACAGCGGCTCTGACCCGCCCTCCCCCGCGCCTTCCCCCGCTCTCCTCCTCAGCGCCGCCACCAACGCCCTGCCGCCGCCGCCCCGCCCCGCCACCCCGGGCGCCGCGCCCCGCGGCGCCGCCGCCGCCGCCGCTCCCCCGCCGCCGCCCGCCGGGCTGCCGGCGGGGGAGCGGGAGTGGCTGCTGGCGGACCGGCAGCAGCAGCTGCTGGATGAGTTGATGGACGTCCCGCGGGAGGAGCTGGCGGCGGCGCTGGAGCAGGCGGGGGAGGAGGTCGACCCTCTGGAGACGCAGGTGGGGGGGGGTGGGGGGGGGGGGGGGGGGTGGGCGGGGTGGGGGGGTGGGGGGGGAGGGAGCGGCTGCGTTTGTGCGCGCTGCGGAATCAGTGTGCTGCGCGGGGGCTACGTTTGTGTGCGCGAACGGGTGCGAACCAATCGCGCCGCGGCTGCTGGGCGCCCCCGCCGCCTACCCATCCCGCACCCGCGACCAACCGCCCCAATGCGCAGGAGGAGCTCGCCCACCGCGCCAGCTGGGTGCTGGCAGCCGAGGAGGTTGACATGCTGGAGGCGCGCGCGGCCGTCCCCGCGGCCGCGCCGTCCGCGGGCCGGGGCGCGGCGGCGGCGGCCGCCCCGGCGGCGGCGCCCGGCGGCGGCCCCATGGGGCTGTTTTCTGGGGAGAAGGCGCTGCTGCTGGACAGCCTCACGCCCGCTGACGTCCGCATGATGAAGGTGCGGCCCCTGGTGCCCCCTGTGGCCCCGGTGCCCCCCGCTGCACTGCCGCCGCGGCGCTTTGCTGGGGACTTGGGGCGCTGCGCTGTCGCGCCTCGGCTGCGCAGGTCCCCAAACCTGCGCGGCCGCAGCCCGCCGACCCGCGAAACCCCCCAAATCCCAAACCCCGAAAGCCTCAACCGCCGACGTAACAACCTTCAAAGCCGCAACCAAACAACCGCAACCACGCAACCGCAACCGACCCCCCCCCCAGGTCAAAGACCTCCGCGACGTGCTGCGCACGCTGGGCCTCTCCGCCGAGGGCGGCCGCTACGAGTGCCGCGACCGGCTGCTGACCGTGCTCGCCGCGCACGGCGCGGTCAAGGTCGGGGACAAGCCCGCGCTGGTGCTGGAGGTGCGTCTTTGACCGGTGTTTGACCCGCGTTTGGCTCGCGTTTCGCTGGCGCGCTGCCGCGGCTGTTTGGCCTGCATCAGGCCGCTGCGCCGCTTCCGAGTTCCCGCCGCCGCCCGCTCAAAGCCAAACGATCCCCCGCCAAAACGCAACCTCCCGCACGCCCCACCCCACACGCCCCCCCCCCAGCTCTCGAAAATGACCCTTCGCGAGCTGAGGGACGAGCTGCGCATGCGCGGCGCCAGCGACGAGGGCACAAAGGGCGAGCTGGAGCGCCGGCTGGCGCGGGCCGCGCTGGCCGCCGCGGGGCATCTGACGGACGCGGGGGACGAGGTGGGTTGGGGTTTTTGCCTAGGGGCGTGCAATCGGCGCACGTTTTGGCTGGGCTGAGGGCAGGTGAGCAAAGGTTTGAGGGGCTGCATGGGGCGTGGTGCCTGGGCCGTCAAGCGAACAACACACCGCACACGCCCCCGCCCCCTCCCCCCGCCGCAGCCGGAGGCCGTCACGGCAGCTTCCCAGGCCGCCGCCGCGGCCAGCAAGCACGGCGTGCAGCTGCTGCTTGAGCCCTACGACGAGTCAACCCACGCCGTGCTGCGCACCGAGCCGGCCGCCACGGTGGCCCTGCTCTTCGGCGGCGCGCCCGGCGAGGGCGCGCAGGTCGCCCTCGAGTCGGCGCGCGCGCTGGCGGACGCGTTGCACACCGCGCCGCTCCTTGGAGCGGCCGCGTGGGGCCGGCGGGACGGCGCGGGGGAGGCGCCGGGCCGGGGCGTGGCGGTCGAGGCTTACTGGGTTGACCCGGAGGGCGGCGCGGCGTGGCAGGTGCCGCTGGCGGATCTCTATTCGCTGCAGGCCCCCGAGCTGGCCCTGCAGCTGCCCGCCGTCGCCGCCGGCAGCTGGCCGGACCCGGCCGCGCTCGCGCGCCACCTCAAGTCGCGCGGCGTGACCGGCGCGGTCGCGTCGCTGCCCGGCGGCGCGGCGGCGGCGGCGGCGGAGGCGCTCGGGCGCGAGGGCGTGGCCGTCGCGGGCGGCGCGGCGGGCGCGGCGGAGGACCGATGGGCGCTGCTGCAGCGGCTGCAGGAGGCCAAGTTTCCGACGCTGCCAGCGATCCTGATCGAGGCCTCCGACTTTGGGGCCGCGCCGGCCGGCGGCGACGCGGGCGGCGGCAAGAAGCGCCGCGCGACGCGGCGCAGCAAGACGGTCGCGGCGGACGCGGCCGCGGCAGCGGCGGCGGGCGCGCAGCCGCAGGAGGGCGCGCGCCGCCCGGCCGCGGCGCTGCGCGACGCGGCGCGCGCCGCGGCGGCGGCGGCGCTGGCGGCGGAGGCCGCGACGACCGACGCCGCCGCGGCCGCCGCGGAGGCGTCCGTGGGCGCCGGCGGCGACGCGGGCGCGGCGCTGGCGGCGGCGGCGGGCGTGGCCAAGGACGGGCCCGCCGCCGACCCCGCCACGGCCCGCATGGCTGAGAAGCTGGCCGAGTGGTGCGGCGTCAGCGGGCTGGACCCCGAAATTCAGACCTTTGCGCTCTCCGCGCGCGGCGACACGAGCTCGGACCCGCTGATCCACGCGTGCGGCGCGGAGCGCGCGGCGGTCGCGGCGCGCGCGATGGTCGACGCAGGTGCGCGGCGCGCGGCGCGGCCGTGGCCGTGCATGCGCTGTGCGCGTGTGGGCAGGGCTCTGCCCTGCCGTTCCGCCCGTCTTGCGTTCAAACGCCTCGGCACCGCTGTGCCGCCTTGCTGATCCCCTCCCTCCCATACCCCGCAGGCCTGCCGTCTGTCGTGATCGAGCCTCGCCACGGGCAGCTGCTGCGCTGGCAGGTGGTGGTGCTGGGCGCGCGCCAGTCCGGCGACCCGCCCGCCGCCCTGATGCCCGCAGAGGTCGAGTTCTACCACACGCCGCAGGAGATCATGCGGCAGCAGCTGCAGCTCGCGGAGCGCGACATGCTGCAGGCGCGCCCGCCTGCCTTGCATGGCGGCCGCATGGGCGTGATTTCGTGCATGCGTGCACAGCCCTGCCCCGCATGTCGCGCATGCGATCGGCTGCAGTGGCCATGCGGCCATGCATCCCCATGCGCGCCCCCAAACCGCCCCCACGCGCACGCAAACGCAGGCCGGACTGCCGCCGGAGGAGATCGACCGCCGCCTTGCAGTGCTGGCCGCCCAGGAGCCCAACCCCAACTTCACAACGGTGCCGCCGCTGCCGCGGCCGCTGCCCGGCCTGACCATCAAGCTGCACAGCCCGCCGCGGCTCAGCCTCAAGGTGTGGCCGCCGCTACCCTTTGGTGTTTTCATCCTCCCTGACCGCTGCTGCCGGCACAGCTGCCACGCCCGCGCCGTTGGCTGCCTTTTGCTCAAGCCTGGCCGCGCCCGTCCCGCCCCCGACCCCGGCCCCCCGCTCCCGCCTCCCCCTTTGCAGGTCATCCACACGCTGCGCCACGCTGCCGCAAAGGCGGTGCAGGAGCTCGGCCTCAACAGGCCGGGCGCGGCGGTCGTGGTCAGCGGCTGGGCGGACGTGGACCCGGACTGGCGGCGGCGGTACGCGCGGCCGGACGGCTACCTGGAGCCTTTCGCCGCCGATGACGAGAGTGGGTGGCGCCCGCGCGCGCGCGTGCGCCGCGCGCCGCTGCAGCTGCATTCTGAAGCTGCTGCGCCGTTGCCCCAGCGGCGTGCCGCCTGCAGGGAGGGCGTTCCTCCCACGCCACCCCGCGCCGCCCCCGACCCCGCCGCCCGCGCCCCTCCCACCCCCCCCTTAACCCGCCCCCGCCCCCGCCTCCCCCCCTCCCACCCCCCGCCCCCAGTCGCCTACGGGAAGCTTCTCGCCCAGGACCAGGCCGACGAGGCCGCCGACCCCCTGCCCATTTCGACCTATATAGACCCCGCCACCGATATCGCAGACCTCTCCAAATTCGACCCCTCCCGCCGCTGCGTGCGCGCGGCAAACGGGGAGGCGACGGTGTTTGTGGCGGGGGTCAGCGCGGACGCGCCGCTCGTGCGCGCGGGCGCGGCGCTGCAGCAGGTGCGGCGAGCTAGGGCAGGGGGGGCATGCGGGCGCGCATGGGGGCAGGTGGCAAGAGTGCAAGGCAACCGCCGCGTCCGACGAAGCAAGCGCCCAACGACACGAAACCGCCGAAATTAACCAACAACCAAAAAAACGCTCGAAACCGCCCCACAACCGCAGGCCGCGGAGGTGGGCCTCACCCCTGCCGCGCTGGCGCGCCACCTCCTCAACGCCGCCGCCGGCCCCTCCGGCCCGCAGCTGCCGCCGCCCCCGCCGCCCGTCGACGCGGCGCAGTCGTTCGGGCGCGCCCACCTTACGGGGGCCACGCGGCCGGCGCACGAGGTGCAAGCAGAGCTCGAGGAGTGGCGGGTGGGGCGGCGGCGCGGCGCTTGTTTTGTCTGTCTCCCCTTTGAATTGCTTGTGGACTGCTTTTGTGTGTGCATGTTTTGATGGCGGTTAACGTTGTCGGGAATTCGGAAGCCAATTGATGGCAAAAAGCCCACCTGTTTCTCTGCTGCGAAGCGCGCCGCGCGCCATGCGTCCGGTCCGCCAGCCGTTTGTTTTTATCTCGGCAAACCTCCAACACCCCTCAAACCCGCCGCCGCCACCACAAACCGCCCCCCACCCCCAGCAAACGGGGCTGCTTCCCATCGACAAGACCGACCCAGCCCCCTGGACGCGCATCGAGCTGGCAGACGAGGACCTTCTGGAACCGCTGGTGGGCAGTTTTTTTTGTTTGGGACAGGGCGTCAGGGAAGTTTTTTATCCGAGGAGGTTTTGGGGGTCAGCCCACCTCCAAGACAACAGCATACAAACAAAGCTGACAAAGCCAACACCAAAAAACGCCCCCCAAAAACAGGACCCCGAGCAGCCCTTTGAGCACCTGGTGGCGGTGGCGCAGGCCATCGTCAACCCCCACCCCCTCACGCAGTACAGCGGCTGGGAGGGTGGGGAGGGCGTGGAGGAGTGGCAGCCGGAGGTGCGCTGGCTTTCGTGGGGGGGTCTTTTTCACATTTTTTCCCGCGCAGCATATGTTTCCAGAGCAAACCGCTGCCTTGTGGAAAACCGCTACCCCTCCCCCAACAAACCGCCCCTTCCCTACAACGAGCACACGCACGCGCACCGAACCCTCCCCCAGTTTGACACCCGCACCCAGGAGGATATCCACGCCGCGCGCGCCGCCACCCTCGGACTCGACGAAGAGCAGTCCGAGGCGCACCGGACTGTCCTCGGCCTCTGGGACCGCGGACTGCCCGCGCCCCGGGAGCTGGTCGACAAGGTGTACGGCCCGTCCGTACTGCCGGGCGGCGTGCCCGATGACGAGGCGATGGGGAAGGAGGGGGAGATGGAGGGGCGGGCGGTGCTGGGCTATGCCATGGCGGCGCTGCCGGAGCCGCCGGGGGAGGAGGAGGATGACGGGGAGGAGGGTGCGCTTTGGCTTTGGTTTTTGTTTTGGCTTGGCTTTCGCTTTTGCTTTGCTTTGGCTTTGGCTTTTGGGTGGGCCTCAACGGGGAGCAGGCGAAGCTGCTAAGGGCTGGACCCTCTGGCGCCCCTCCCCAAGCGCACCCCACCCCCACCTTCCACAACCACCCGCGTGCCCGCCCAAACACCCCCAACCCTCCACCCCCAAAAAAGCAGACCGCCCCACCGGCCTGCTGGCGCGGGCGCTTGGCATCCCCGACCCCTCGGCTTCCTCCGACCCCCGGGGCGCCACCTGGGGCCCCGGCGCAGAATGGGACCGCCTGCGCGACGAGGGGAAAGGCAGCCCAGACGGGCGCCTCGGCGCGGACGTCCCGCTGCTGCCGCCGCAGCCCGCGGGGCTGGGCGGGGAGGACGACCCCGTGACTGATACGCAGCTGCCGCCCGGCGCCAGCCTGGCGCGGCTCGCGGAAGACGGCGCGGCGGCGGCGGCGGCGGCGCGGCGGGCGGTGCCGGCGAGCTGGGAGGCGGCGGCGGAGGGCGCGCCGAGGCCGCCGGTCGTCGTCGACGGTGCGCCGCGCCGCTGTTGACTGTTTTTAATGGGGTTTAGGGTTGGAGGGGTTCGGAAACCTTTGGAAGACTGCACATACCCTTGACGGAACCCTCTTGCAACCCCTCTTCCCCCAAAAACACAACCACCCCACACCACCCCCACCACCACCACCACCCCCCACCACCAGGCCCCGAGGCGCTGGAGGCCGCCGTCGCCGCCGCGCTGGCGCGCAAGCCGCGCGTTTGGGTGCTGATGGGCGGCGACGGCGACGAGCGGCACGCCTCGATGGCGGGGGGCGCGAGCGTTGTGGCCAAGCTGCGGCGCTACCCTGACCTTCAGGTAGGGGCGCTTTGGTGACCGCTCGCCTTCCCGCCTTGTGTGCTACTTGAATTGGCTTGAATGCGCGCCTCCCCGCCTTGGTTGGGAGTGGGGGAGTGCGGCAGCAGCTGAACAGAGGATCACTCATCCTCAAAGAAACCGCCAACAACCGCCGGCAAAACCGCTTATAAAAACCGTCGCCCACGAAACGAACCGCCTTTCAAAACCGCCGCAGGTGGAGCCCTTCCTGCTGCCCCCCGCCGACGCCGGCGCCGGCGAGGCCCGGCGCCGCGCGGTGCTGCTGGCGCGCGGCGTTGACTACGCGACCATCGGAATTCCGGAGCAGGAGTGGCCGGAGGACATGACGAGATCTGAGATGCTGTGAGCTTCCTGTTCGCCTGCCCGCCCGCGCTTTCCCCCGCTTCGTTTGCTTCCCTTCCCGCTTCACTCCCCATTCCAGATGGGTGGAGGCGCGTGCGTGGGCACGCTTGCGGGCACGGGCCCCCACCCCAAACCGGGCAGTAGGAACCATCCTGCACCGCCCCCCCCAAACCCGACCCCAACCAAACCCGCCCACCCGCCCCAAACAACCCCACGACCCCCCCCTCAAACAACCCCGCCCCCCAAAACCCCCCAAAACCCCAGCCACATGTCCCCCATGGCCGCCCCCCTGCGGGACCGCCTGGTCTGGGGCGTGCACGAGGCCCACCTGCACCGCCACAGCGTGGAGGCGGCCCTGGAGGCGGCCGAGGCGGCGGCGGCGGCGGGGGGGACGGCGTACTGGGGCGCCGACGCGGCGCTGAGGGCGCGCAAGGTCGCGGCGCTGGACGTGCAGTCGGAGCTGGACAACCTATACGTTGAGGTGGGGGGTTCGGATCCCGGCCGGCGCACACGCACGACTTTTTTACCGGCGTGCGCGCTTTCGCTGCATGGGCTTTGCTCCATCCGCCATCATCCCCGCCTGCACACGCCCGGCCGCACCAACAAACCAACAAACCAGCAAACAAACCAACAACCTCCCCCTCCAAAAAACCCCAAAACTCCCCGCGGCGCCGCCCAGGGCATCGGCACCGCGTGGGGCTCCCGCCCCGTCAGCGCCCCCCCCCCGCCGCGCGTCGCCTCCCTCGAGGACTGGGCCCTCGAGGCGGCGGGGTGCGGCGCGGTGGTGTTCATCGCGCTGCACGACTCGGAGCAGGTGGGCGCGGTCCGGGGCGATCTGGCGCGATCTGGGGCGATCTGGGGCGGTCATGCGGTTTTAGCTGATCTGGGGCGATTTCATGTGGGCTGGCAGGCTGACGGGGTGATCGCCTGCAGCCCCTCCAATGTTGCGCGTGGGCGGCGCCTCGATGCTTTCGGCCCGTTTGCTTGGAGGGGGCGCCCCTCCAAAGCGCACACGCCGGCGCCAAAACGAACCGCGCAAAAAAACCGCGCCCCCTGCCCCCCTCCCAAAGGTCGGCGGCGAGCTGCAGGCGCTGCTGGAGGAGGCGGGCGTGCCCTTCACCGGCGCGGGCTCCGAGGCGGCAGTCCGGGTGGCGGACCGGCTGAGGCTGTCCGAGGTAACCGCGCGCGCGCCCGCACCGCCCTGGGGGCGCATGGGACACGGGCGCGCTTGGGAGGGGTCATGCGGTGCCGATGCTGGCCCAATCCAAGCCAATCCAATCGAACTATAACCCCGTATGAAAGGCATAATCCAACCCAATTCAAAACACAACCGCCACCGCAGGCCGTCGAGGCCTTTGCCGCCGCCAAGGAGCAGCAGCTGCGCGCCGCGGGCGAGGAGGAAGCTGCCGCGGGCGTGCTGGTGCCGCCCAAGAAGCTGCTGCAGACAGACCACCTGGTGCGCGGGTTTGTACAGTTTGCAACCCCTTTACTTTTGTATGCTCGTTTCTTGTAAGGTTAGAAGCAGCTCCCTCCCAAATGCACCGCGCCCCTTCAACCCCCAACCCCAACCGAAAACGCACACCTCGACCCCCCCTCAACCCCAACACATAAAACGCCCCCTCCCCCCCCCCCAGACCGACGCCAGCGAGTGGGCAGACACCTGCGAGGAGCTGTGGCAGCGCCTGCGGGAGGGCTGGGAGGTGGGGGCGCTGGCAATCAAGCCCCTCAGCGGTGGCAGCGGCGTGGGTGTCGCCAAGATCACTGGGTGGGTGGTTGGGGGAGCTGAAAAGGGGGGGACTGAAAAGGGGGGGGGCTGAAAAGGGGAGGCCAATTGAAAGGGGGGGCCGCTGCCAGGCGGGGGGCCGGGGGCCGAGGCCCGCTCCCCACCCACAACCACCAGCCTTCCCAAGCAATCCGCAACCGCCCAAACCGCCCCCCCCGCCCCAAAAAAATATAACAAACACAGTCCGGGCGACCTGTCGATCTACGGCGCGGCAGTCCGGGAGTACGCCGCCCTGATCCCCTCCGGACTGCTCGCCTCCCAGTCCGGGGACGTAGTCATGCCGCCCCGCCCCGGCGGGCAGCTGCTCGTGGAGCCGTGGGTGGACGGGGACGCCGTCACCGCGTCACCGGGCGACGGGGCGGGCGACGGGCCGCGCGTCGAGGCGGCGGGGGCGTCGCCGTGGGTGGAGTTCACGGTCGGACTCATCGGCGGCGCGGTGAGTCAGCGCCCGGCAGCTGCGGGGCGGGAGGGGGGGCGTGGCCATGCTTTGCGTTTGGGCTGCGCATTTTTTGCGCGTGCCGCCGCCGGGGGGGCGGCGCGGCGGTTTACTGAGGCGGCTGCCGAGCTTGGCAGCCCCCCTGCCTCCAGACCGCCTTGGAGCGTCCCACGGGCCAAAGCCCCCCAAAGCACACGCCCCAACGCACTCATGCAAACTCACATTCGAACAAACACTGCCAACACACCCCCGCGCGCGCCCACCGCAGGGCTCTCTGCATGCCATGGCTCCGAGCCTCGTCGCCGCCTCCCCCTCCGGCGGCCGCGTCCACGTCACCCCGGCCCCGCCCCACATCATCCCGCCCCCCGCCGCCGCCGCGCTGCGCGCGCGGGCGACCGAGGTGGGGGAGCACCTGGGGCTGAGGGGGCTGGCGCAGCTGGACGGATTTGTCAACGCCGAAACGGGCGACGTCATCGTTTTGGACGCGCGGGCGTTCCCCAAGCTCGGGGACGGCCACCCGCTGCTGCAGCAGGTGCGGCGGGGGGTTGCGGGGTTGTTTTGGGGGAAGGCTGGGCCCGCCATGGGCCTCGGGCGGGCACCCTTGGCCGGCGGCCCCTCTGCTCCCTCCCCCGAGCTCGCAGATTTGAACCACC
>BDRX01000179.1:5787-18994 GCA_003203535.1 Raphidocelis subcapitata | reverse complement strand
CCCTCCCCCCCCCCCCCCCCCCCCCGGTTTGCCCCCCGTGCAGGAGGCGCTAGAGTCGTACAAGGAGGAGCTCGCGGGGGACGCCATCGTGCACGCACACCTGCAGGCAAGGGGGCCGCAGCTGCGGCTGCGCGGCGGCTCGGCAGCGGGGCTGCGGCTGCGGCTTGGCAGCAGGGCTGCGGCTTGGCAGGGGGGCGGCGGCTTGGCAGCGGGGCGGGAATGCTGGAGCAGTCCCTGTGTAAACACGCACACAGGTTGCACACATGCAAATGCACACGCACACACACAGACGACACAAACGGCACCCAAAACACTAACCCCCCCAGGCGCTGTACGGCACCCTGCTGGAGCAGAACCTGGTGCGCCTCATCGAGCCCTTCAGCCGCGTTGAGATCGCGCATGTCGCGGGGCTCATCAAGCTGCCGGTGGCGGAGGTGGAGGCGAAGCTCAGCCAGGTGCGGGCCGGGGGGGGCGGGGCGGGGGGGGCTGTTGGAGGCGGGGAGTGTGGGGGGGAGCGGCGCCGGCCGAGGCGGCGAGGGCCGCCGCGAGCCGCGCACCGCCGCGCCCCCGTCTGCGCGCAACCTGCCAAGCCGCCAAGGCCCCCAACGGACCGACCACCCGACGCCGCCGGCCGCCCGCAATCCCCCCCCCCCAAAAAAAACAAGATGATTCTGGACAAGAAGCTGAGCGGCACGCTGGACCAGGGCGCCGGCTGCCTCGAGGTCTTCGACGCCGCGGCGGGCGGCGGCGTCTTCCCCGCCGCGCTGGACGTGATGGACTCCCTGGGGGGCGTGGTGGACACGCTGTTCGCGCGCAGCCAAAAGGTCATGGGCTGATGGTCCTGGGGGTGCGTGCTCCGGCGCCGGCGCGGCGCGGCGCGGCCTGGGCGCGGCGGCGCTCTCTCGTCGGTGCCGCGGCAGCTGCGCGCGCGGGCGCGGGGAGCGGACGACCGCGGTTGTAAAAACAGCAAGTTACCGGACCGAGTTGGATTGTGCTGGATGTAAACGCTCGCGGGCGTGGGGGGCGCGCCACCCTCCGGGACAGCGATCTAGGGGCGCGCCAGCCCTTCTGCGCCAGTCCGCGATGCAGGAGGCGTCTGCAGATGCAATTGCTTCGTCCCTGGGATCGCAACAGAGGCCAGACGCGCTCGGGGGGATGGGCGGGAGCGACCAGCCCGCGGACAGCGGCCTCCCGCCGGGTTACGGCGACCTGTACTCCAGCTACTACGCTTCATTGCTGTCCTGCAATGGTGCGGACGCGCTCCTGGGCTCCGGCGGCACCGCGGCGGCGCGGCGCGCGGATCGGCGGCGCGCGCCGCTCGTCGACCGCGGCGTTTGACCTCGCTGCTTCGGCCGAGCTTGCGGTGCGTGAGCTGAATCCGCGCGCCCCCTCCTACCGCAGGCGGCGCAGACCAGCCCCCCGCATGGGGTTGGCGGGGCCGCGGCGGCTCAGCGCGCGCGACAGCCCCCGCCGAACGCGCCGACACGGCCCCCGGCGCCGACGTCAGCGGCCGCAGCGGGGCAGCTTCCCACGAAGCCAAGGCGCCCGCGGCACCGCCGCCGCAGTTGACCGCGGCTGAGCTGGCGGCGGCCATGCAGGGGCAGGGGCTCAACGAGCTGCAGAGGGCGATTCTGGAGCAGCTGCTGGCGCGGCAACGGGAGCTGGAGGCAGCTGCCGCTGGGGGCGACATCGACAAACCCCAGCCGGCGGGCGCGGCGGCCATCAAGCGCTCCGCGCGCGCGCCGCTGCGGGGCGCGCGGCTCGCCGTGCCGGGCGCGCCGGCCGGGGCGCCGGCCGCCAAGCGCGCGCGGCCGCGCTCCGGCCGGGGCGCGCCGCGCGGCATCGATGAGGGCACCGCCGCCGCGCTGGCGGCCGCTGTGACAGCGGCCGCGGCCGCGGCGGCTGCGGCACGGGCGCAGCCAGAGCAGGAGGCTGGACGTGCGGGCGGCTCCGGTTGCCAACAGAAGCCCGGCAGCCGCCAGCCCCACAGCCGCAGCCGCAGCCGCAGCCGCAGCCGCAGCCGCAGCCGCAGCCGCAGCCGCAGCCGCAGCCGCAGCACAAGCCGCAGCACAAGCCGCCGCCGCAGCGCCAGCAGCAGGGGTCTAAGCCCAAGCCCGCCGGTGTGCAGCCGGGCCAGCGGGCCCGAGCGCCGCTCGCGGTCGCCGGCGCCGCCGCAGCAGCAGCAGCCGCAGCTGCGCGGGCGGCCCGCCGGTGGGCGGGGGCGCGCGCCGGGTGACTGCCGCGGGCTCGGCGGCGGCCCTGGGCGTGGATCGGGTGGGTTTTACATCGGAGACCGCCGGGCGGCCGCGGCATCATTCAATGCGGCGCGCGGACTGCAGCAGCAGCAGCGGCGGGAGGAGCGGGAGGGGCAGCAGCAGCAGCAGCAGCAGCAGCAGCAGCAGCAGCAGCAGCAGCAGCAGCAGCAGCAACAGCAGAAGCAGCAGAGGCAGGAACCGCAGCAGCAGACGGGACAGCGGCAGGCCGACGCGCGGCGAAGCGATGGCCAGCGATGCCCCGGCGCCGCGGCGCGCGAGCCCTGCGCCAGCGCCTCTGCAGCACCGCCGCCGCCGGCGGCGCGCCGACCGGAGGCTTGGCCAGCTGCAGCGCGGCAGCCAGAGGCGGCCCCCGTGCAGCGGGCGCACCCCGATCCGCGGCCGCAGAGCCCCAAACGGCAGCCATCAAATCCCGGGCCCGCAAGCCCAGCGCCGCGGCCCTCGGCGCAAAGGGGGCGGGCGCCCCTAATCGGCGGCGGCGCCGCGGGCCTGTGCGACGGCGTGTGGGACGACGGCGGGTTGGAGTGGGGGGCGGGGGCGGCCGGTGCTCGCGGGAGCGAGCAGACCCGGCGACCTGGTGTCGCATACGGCAGCAGGAGGAGCGGGAGCCATCGAGGGAAATGCAGAAGCAGAGGCAGCCGCAGCCGCAGCCGCAGCCGCAGCCGCAGCCGCAGCCGCAGCCGCAGCCGCAGCCGCAGCCGCAGCCGCAGCTGCAGCCGCAGCCGCAGCCGCAGCCGCAGCCACAGCCGCAGCCGCACCTACAATCGTAGTGGTAGCCGTAGCCGCAGCTGCAGCGCCCGCGGCCGCAGCCGTTGGCACAGCCGCACCCCTTCTCAGCGAGACCGCAGCCCCAGCGCCGCCGCCGCCGCGCCGCCCGGGGCCGAGGCCGAGGCGGAGCATCGCGCGCGCGTCGCCGACGCGCAGCGCCTGCAGCGGCTGCAGCAGGCCGCCCTCAACCCGCAGACGCTGCAGCAGACGAGGGCGGCGCGGCGGCTGTACGTTGCAGGGCTGCCGCAGGGCTTTAGGGAGGCCGAAATCACGACCACCCTCAGCCAGGCGGGTTTTGTGGTTCTTTTTGTGAGCGGCCGGCGCGGCCGGCGCCGGCACCCTCTCGCTTCACATGCAAACCCCTGTTTTGCGGCCAGGGAATGAAAGCAAGGGGAAAAAGCAGGCCAGAGCCCCCCTCCCTGAACCGCCCCATCCCGCACCGGCCGTCCCCCCCACCTTGCCCTCGCCGCCCGCCCCCCCCCCGCCCCCAAACCGCTCAGATCCTGATGGCGATCGGCGGCTGCGCCTTCCCGGGCGCCCCCGTCCTCCGCACCTACCTCTCCCCGGACCGCCGCTTCGCCTTTTGCGAGCTGAGGTGCCCCGAGGAGGCCACCAACGGGCTGGCGCTGGACGGCCTCGAGCTGCTGGTGGGCGGTTTTGGCCCCCTCGGGGGGGGGGGGGCGGCTTTGCTGTTGAGGTCCCCTTCGGGGGGGCCGGGGAACATGCAGTGGGGGTTGGGAGGCTTTCGTTCAAATTATTCAGTGCGTTGGTTTTGAGGCGCGTGGCTCTGCCGCCGACTGAAAACTCGAAACGCGCAGCCACTCGCCCTGTACGCAACGCGCAACACGCACACCCCCTCCAAAAAAAACGAAAATTGCGCCGCCAGGGCTCGACCCTGAAAGTGCGGCGCGCCCACGAATACGACCCCCGCGAGGCCAGAGTCTTCGGCGGCACCGAGCCCTCCCCCGCCCTCGACGCCGCGCTCGCGCCGGCGGTGGCGGCGCTGATGGCGCCGTGCGCACCGCACCTCAGCATCGCGGGGCTGCCGCCGCACATGGAGAAGGGCGAGGTGGGGCCCGGGGGAACGACTGGCCGGCCCCCGCGGCGCGGCGCGCGAGGGGGGGCTTGAGCGCCGTATTCTGCTTCGACGCTCTGCAGCGCGCGGGGTGCATGGGCTGCGTTTAAGGGGGCGGCACCCCGACACATGATAGCGCATGTGCAGTCGCGGACCCACTCATTAGTCACGGCCATCCTCCCCGCCCCCCTTCAAACCCCCGGAAACGGCAGCTGTGCCAGCTGCTGGGCGCGTTTGGCCGGCTGCGCGCGCTGCGGTTCGACGCCGCGCGCGGCGCCGCGGCGGCGGAGTTTGAGGCGCCGGAGGCGACCGAGGCCGCCGCCGCGGCGCTCGCGGCGGCCCCTCTGGAGGGCCCGCGGCTGGCGGTCGCGCGGCAGGGGCCGCTGCAAAACGCCGTGGCGCTGCGCGCGCTGGCGCAGCAGCAGCAGGACGCCCTTGTCGCGCGGCTGCTCGGGCGCGCGCCGGCGCGGCCCGTTTCGCTGCTCGCCGCGTTTGCGGCGGCGGCGGCGGCCCTGGGCGGCGGCGCCGCCGCCGCGCCGGCGCCCGCGGCGCGCGGCAGCGGCGGCAGCGGCGGCGGCGGCGCGGCCGAGGCAGGCGGGGCGCGCTTCGTGTGCCTCCGGGGCTTGGTGTCGCGCGCCGATCTGATCGACGACGGCGACTACCGTGATCTGATGGACGAGGTCGCCTCGGAGGTCGGCAAGTACGGCCGCCTCGTGCGCGTGATCGCGCCCCGGCCGGCCCGCGGCGGCGGCGGCGCCGCCGGCGCGGCGGGTGAGGACCCGCCCGGCGTGGGGCTGGTGTGGCTGGAGTATGTGGATGCAAGGGGCGCCGCGCGCGCCCGCGCCGCGCTGGAGGGGCGCGAGTTCGGGGGCGGCGCGGTGGCGGCGGCGCTGGTCAACGCCGCGGGCGTCGAGGCCGCGTGCGGCGGGCCTTTGGATGAGCACCGGTAAAGCAGGAGCAGCACTGGCGCGGCGGGCCGTGGATCCAGAGGGTTTGGGGGGTGTCAGGCGGCGGCACGGGATGGGTTTTGGCCGCCGGGTGGGGACGGACTTGTGCTGGCGAACGGCGCGGCGGCAGCTCTGGAGCCGCTGCGCGCGCGACTGAGGGCTCATCACCTGAGGGCGCGGGATATTGCTCAATTCCATCTTTCGTTTTCGCTGCAAGCGCGCTGCCGTGCCCACTTGTTGGCCCTCCGAGCTGGCAGGAAGCCCAGCGCAGCGAGCCAGCACAGCCGCGGCCGCTTTGAAAGGGACGTACGGAGCTGCACGAGGACTGACAGCACAGCCGCGCGCTCGCTCGTAGTAGCACCGCCGCCGGCGCCGCCGCCCGCCGCGGCGGCCGCCGCCGCCCGCCGCCGCCGCGCGCCGCGGAGCGCACAGCGGCAGCGCCCGTCGGCGCCGCAGCATGGGCAACGCCCCCGGCAAGCGCAGGGTCGGGGGCAACAGCAAGACCAAGAAGTGGCACAAGCAGGGGGTCAGGAAAAAGTTTGAGGCGCGGCACATCGACCAAGTCTGGGAGGTGCGCCGCGGCCCCGCGCCCGCGCCCTCGCCCGCGCCCGCGCCGCGCCGCCGGCCGCGCTGCGCCAGCTCGGCCCCCTCGCGCGCTGTGCAGCAGCATGTGCGTGCCTCGAGAAACCGTGCGCGGGCCTGCCCTCTCATCTCAACTCACCGTCGCGACGCTCTCCCCCCCTCCCCCTTCCCCCGCACCCGGTGCGCTGGCAGGACGTGCGCAAGCCGCCGCAGCTGGTGCACTCAAACAAAGCCGGACCCCAGGGCACCACCAGCGTGTGAGTAGTCAACCACCGGCGGCGGCGGCGGCGGCGGCGGAATCGCGGGCAGCAGCCCCGGTCAGCAGCAGCAGCAGCAGCGGCGGGAGCCCGCGTTTGCGCATGCGCCTGTGCGCGCCCGCGCCGCCCTCGCCGGTGCCGCCGAGCCTCCCCGCCCCTGCGCCTTCTGATCGCCCCGTCCCCCGCCCCGTTCGAATTCGAATCGCCACCCAGGGCGGAGCACGACGAGGAGGTCCCCGGCCTGGGCCAGCACTACTGCATACCCTGCAGGTGCGCGCGGCGGGGTGGGGGGGGGATGCAACGGCGCGGCGGGATGGGTTGCGGTGTCCGAGGCGGCGCGGGCGCGGCGGGCTGGTGCGGTGCACCGCTGCCGCTGCCGCTGCGTGCACCGCTGCCGCTGCCGCTGCCGCTGCTCAGTGCACGAAACGCGCGCCCCCGCGCGCAAACCCGCAACCCCCGTACAGCCGCTACTTCTCAAACGCGGGCGCCCTCGCCACCCACGAGAAGACCAAGCCCCACCGCCGGCGCGCCAAGCTGCTGCTGGCCAGCGACCGGCCCCACAACCAGGTAGACGCTGAGGTGGCGTCGGGCATGGGGCGGCCCGACAACGGCCCGCGGCTGCGCAGCGCCGGCGGCGTCGCGGACATGGCCGAGTAGTTTCTAATCGGTTAGGGCGCCACCGCTGATTCGCTTGTTGTTCCTGTCTTGCGGTGGGGGTGCGGCCGCTGCGTCGGTGCGCCGCACGAGTGTGTGCCCGTGTCGGAGTAATCGGCGGCGTGATGACCTGTGTTAGTCAACAACCATCCGGCCATCCGATTTGGGGTTGCAGGGGAGGTTCCAACAAGGTTCCCCTGGGCTGCGCCCGACCGCCAGGGCTGCACCTCGGCGCTGCACCCCCGGCAGGGCTCATCGGGCACCGGGATGGGGGCACTGGCGAGGGGCATCGGAAGCTGCGAGGGTCATTGGCTGAGACGCTGTGGCCGCAGCGCTCAATCGGCTCGGCGGCGCCCGCTCGGCGGTACTCGCTGCCTGAATTGGCTGGTTATGGCGAACCAAGGGCTTGGGCACCACGGGGCTCCAGCAGGAGCCGTGTTTGGGCACGTCGGGCGGGGGGGGCCTCACAGTGCAATAGAACGACGACCTGACGCACTGCCCAGGACGGGTTCCCGGGCCGGGCAAAACTTGTCTGAGTTCACGCGCCTGCCCCGCCACAAACCGATTGACTTTATGCCCCATTCATTTGAGCAGCCCCGTGCGCTCAAACCCCCGGCCTACGAAGCTCTCCGAGGGCCGAGGCGAGGGCATCCTGCTCCCCAAACCGTCTCCGCACCAAGACCAGAACAGAGCTCCAGAACCTTCAGGCGCAGCCGAATTTTGCGCTCGTGCGGTCTTCAGCGACCTCGCGGGCTTGACTAAGCGAGGGGCGCGTCGTGGACCGGGCGCCTCTCCAGCTCGCAACGGTCCCTTTGGACGTCTTCAATCGCATTACATTCCTGGGGCCCGGTACGCGCCGCCAGAGGGGGGCTGCTGGGCAAGGGGCATGGGTGGACGTCATCGGGGCCTCGATCACCCCGCAGCGCTTGCCCCGCATGATCGCACCCGAGCTGGCTCATGATGATTTAATTGGATTAAATAGCCATTCAAACGCTCCGGGATGGCCGGAAATGGGGGCCGGAGTTTGCGCTTGGGCTTGCCCTCATCTTCCCAGCGCCGACGCCACGCAGGTGGAAGGCGGGCCCGCCACCCCCAGCCCTGCCCAGCCCATGCACGCTATTGCGCTGGCCAGCGCAGCTGCCATAGAAGCGCTCACGCTGCAGCCGCACGATCACAGCGCCGCGTGCGGCGCATCCAACGCGAGCGCCTCGCCGCCGGGCAGCCTGGCGGCGATGCTCGCGCAGGCCAGCGACAGCACGAGCATCACCGACAGCGCCGGCAGCAGCCCGAGGCGGCCGGCCGCCGTGGCCGGCGGCGGCGGGGCTGCGGGCACGGGCGCCGACCTCCAGGCGAGCGGCCTCTCGCAGCACGAGCTGCGGCAGCAGCAGGAGCAGCTTGATGCGCAGGAGCTGCGGCAGCTCCAGGCCGCCGCCAGCGCCGCCAGCAAGCTGCTTTTTGCGGCAGGGCTGGGCGGCGCGCCGGGGCCGCCGCAGGCGCTCATCCCCGTGGTGCAGCGCGTGGCCTCCCCTCCCGGGGGGCCAGGCGTTGGGTTCGAGCAGCTGCTGAGCAGCCACCTGGCGCGCACGCTGCTGGGCTCGTCTTCGGCTACTGCGTCGGGCTGCGACAGCGACGCCGGCGACGGGCTGCCGGCCTGCCCCGGCGCCGGCCCGACCAGCAGCACGGGCAGCCCTGCGGCGGCTCCGCTGCTGCAGCCCGGCGGCGCCGCTGCAGCGCCCCCGCCCGGCGCCGGCGCGCGGTCGCCGCTGCGCGGCCGGGGCGGCGACGGCCGCGGCGGCGACGGCGAGCCGCCGCTGGCGCGCACGTTGGGCGTGAGCGCCGCGTCGCTGGAGCGGCTGTTCTGTGCAGGGGGCACCGAATACGAACAGCCCGTTTGGATGGTGGTCAACCTGCAGGTGCGGCTGGGATCTAGTGGGGGCGGTGCGCACTCGAGGCCTGAACCGCAGCTTGGAGCCTTGCGGCAAGATTGGTGTGGTTTTCATTTGAAGGCAAACGTTGGCAGCGAGCCTGCCGCCAACAGCTGCTCAAACCAGTGCACGCCCCGGCCAACCTGGCCCCCCCCCCCCAGGGCAAGATCAAGGGCAGCTACACCGCCGAAAAGATGGTCGAGTTCTGCCGCCGCGGCACCCTCAGCGCGCGGCAGATGGTGCTGGGCATTGACCGCGACCTGCCATACGTGCTGCGGCAGGTGGGGGCGGCATTATGCCCTCGCGGATGCGCATGCAAGGGGGCATGCCGTCGGGCAGCGCGTGCCCGCGGCCGTGCGTGGCACTTCCCGCGCGCAACGGCAGCAGGCACTGGGCGTCTGCCCTCATGCAGTGTACGTCCCCCGACCCGCTTTCCTGCCTCGCCTGGTCCCCCCAACAGGACATGAGCTTTTACAGGCCACTGGGCGTGCTCGCAACGGACGTGCACAACGGTGGCCGCTACGTGCCGCTGTCCGCCGCGCGCGCCGCGGGGCCCCCGGAATGGAAGCCCGTCGTGCCCATCGACGCGCCGCACAGAGTGGCGCCGCCCGGCGCCGCCGCCGCCGGCGCGGGCCAGGCCGCGGCGCTGCGCGGTGCGCTGCAGCGGCTGTTCATGCCCGCGGCAGCCAGCGTGCAGCGGCCCCCAATGTGGCTTTACATCAACCACCTCGGCTGGTGCCGCGGGTGAGTCAAAGCGCACGCGCGGCAGCTCCGGGTCCTTGGCGTGGGCGCATGTCAAGCTCGCTCGCCAAGCCGCCTGCAGCGCTGCGCTTGCATGCAGCGCCGACTGCGGCCCCGCGCCTGCAGCCGCCGCGCGTCTCCTTCCTCTCGCCAAAAACGGCCCCCTTTCGCCCCCTGCCCGCCCGCCGCGCGCAGGCCGTTCTCCGGCGGCAAGCTGATGCACGCGCACCTGTGCGGCCGGCTGCCCCGCGACACGCTGATCGTTGGGTACGACCCAGGGCTGCCCCTGTTCATGCTCAGCGGCGACGTGTCCAGCTGGTTCAGGTGTGCATGGGGCTGCATTGTGTTGCGCTTGGGGCTGCATGGGTTGGGCATGGGGCTGCATGGGTTGCGCATGGGGGCTGCGCTGGGTTGCGCATGGGGGCTGCGCTGGGTTGCGCATGGGGGCTGCGCTGGGTTGCGCATGGGGGCTGCGCTGCATGGGGGAAGCCATTCGCCACGGAGCACCGCCAACCAATGCAACCATGCCTGCCGGACAGGCCGCTCGGCGCGCTGCTGGAAAACGTTGCCCAGGGCTACGTTTACAACCCCGTGGGCTGGAGCTGCATGGTGCAGCAGCAACAGCTGCAGCTGGCCGCGGCGGGCAACCCCGGCGCCGGCGCCGCGGGTGCGGGCCGGTGGCAGCCGCTGAGCTGGGCTGGCGCCGGCCTGCCGCCGCCGCTGATCTCGCCCGAGCAGCTCTCGCCGCCGCCGGGAGCGATGGTGGCGCCGCTGCAGGCGCGGCGCGCCGGCCAGTCCGCGGGCGCGGCTGGGCGGCGCGGCAACAGCGGCAGCGGGCCGCTGCGCAGCGGCGGCACCTACGGCCGCGGCGGCGCGGGGGCCTTGGGCTCCCCGGGCCCGCAGCACAGCGACGCCCTCCCCGGGTCGGCTCGCTCCATGCGCGGCCAGCAGCGCCCGCCCCACGCGGCGCAGCACATGCAGATGCAGATGCAGGCCAGCCAAGGGCAGGGCGTGCAGCACCAGCAGCTGCTCGGTGGTAGCTACGCGCAGTCGGCGGCGCTGCTGAGCGCGAGCACCGGAGCCATGGCGCACCTGGCGGCCCCGCCGCAGCAGCTGGCAGGCCTGCACCAGCAGGGCCCTGCTGCTCACGGCGGGGGGTTTGACTACGCCTCGCTGCTGCCGCAGCTGGGGCCCGCAGGCGCCGGCGTGGGCGGCGGCGCGCCGCACTTTGATCTGGGCGGCGCCGCGCCGCTCGGCCTCAGCGTCAGCGGCCGGTTCATGGCCGGCGGCATGAGGGCCCAGCAGGGGATTCCGCAGCAAACCCAGCAGCACCAGCAGATGCAGCAGCAGATGCAGCAGCAGCAGCAGATGATGCAGCAGCAGCAGCACCACCACTTCGCCACTGGCAGCGGTAGCCTGCTGCTTCAGGCGCCGCTGCAGCTGCAGCAGCCAGCAGTCGCAGGCCTTGGCGCGGCGCAGCTGCAGCTCGGCGGTGCAGCCGGCGGCTTTGAGCTTGGCCAGCCTGTCCCCGTGCAGCTGCTGCCGGGCCTGCAAGCTGGCGAGGGGGAAATTCCGTGGTATGCACAGCACTGAGGCGCGGGCGCTCCCGCTGTGCGCCTGGTCGCAGCCACGCGGCGCCCGGAAAAGCGCCGCCTGCCGTGGACCGTCCGTTGCCCGCCCGCAATACTGAATAGTGCATTTGCCGGCCACGTGCAGCCTCGTGCAGCCTTGGCCGCTGGTTCCCTTTCAAGCTACGACTTTCAGTTTGGGACGCAATCGCACACCCCGCCGTCGTTACTTTTCACCACCACTGGATTGCGCCCATGGCGCCGTGCTTTCAGCCGCAGCATGCTGCCCAGCTCTCTGCCCCGAGGGATCTGGCCAGCCCCGGTTTCCGCGGCAAGCGTCATTGGGGGGCCGGGTGCAGACCCCTTGCATTGAAAGCCCGCCCCGGCACCTTGTTAGTCGTGGTGGCAACCGCCTGGCTGCCGCCACGATTATGGCATGCCGTTGGGTCAACTCAAAGAGCTTGCGCTTGCCTGGTGCAGTTGTGTGCGGCCGGTTTTCCGGTCCAACTTGTTTGGGGACCAGCTTGGGGGCCATGGGCCAGAATTTGTGGCCCCCGTTCATGGTTTCGCGAGGGCCGGCGCTGATTGCCCTGGCTAGAACAGTGGCCCGTCCGTTAGGCGTAACGGCCCGCGGCCCGCTGTCTCAAAACAAAAACACCACTGCGCACCTCTTACCTTGCCTCGTGCGGCCTGCCTCAAATGCATGCTGGCCGCCGGCTGCTCATCTTACCGCTAATCATTCCTACAATTCGGGACGGTGCCGGGCAAACCACATGTGCCCGGATGCCAACACGCCCGATCCTTGCATTACCCCAGCGCCCAGGCGCTTGACCTGCGCCATGCAACTCCCATTCCCCCTGCACCTGCCCGCTGCGCCAGCAGTTTTGGGCTCAAACACCGGCTTGGCACCGTGCACAACCGTCGCGCCCCAAGCGCGCCTTGCACGCATTTCTTGAGCCCTTCCTTGGGCAGGTACCACGCTTTCCGGTACAACACCCGCGCACGCACGAGCGTATTTGTGCGCGCTCAGCAAGCACTGCCAAGGGCAAGCCTGCAGCACGTGTCTCTCGACCAGCCACGGCAAGCCTTCCAAACCCCCACCAGGCTTCTTTCCATGACACCACTGCTCGCTTTGGGGCACCCACGCTTTGGGGCGCGGTTGGCGGCCGTTGCGGCGCTGGCCGTCCCTCTGCAGTCAACGCCTCGGCGCCTGTCCGCCCTTTTCGTAGCCTCCCCCGCCCTGGCTGCTGGGGGTGGCAAGAGGACAGCCAGGGCTGCCCCCTTGCCAAGAGGGCGGTGTGGAGTGCCGCCTGACCATGCGCTTTGCCACGTGCGCCGCAAAAACTCCCGTGTCGTTGTGAGGCGGTTTGAAAACCTACGCCCTTCCCTTCCCCCGCCTTCTGCTGATGCCTCGCATTCAGAACTGGCTGGCACTCCGTCGACGCAAGTAAGCATTTGCAGTTACAGTTGGCAGCGCCAGCAGGGGGAAACAGCATGAAAATGGCTTTGTTCAGGGCAGCGGCGCAGAAGGCACAACCGTGCACTCGGGCGAATTGACAAAGGACAAAGGCATGGGCATGGGAGACCGTGCGGCGCCGCTTTGGGGTGCGCACCTTAACAAGAGGCGGCGCGAATCAACAGAGGCGACGCAAATCGCACAGCAGAGCTCAGCCAGGCCCCGCACCCCAGATCACATCCAGGCCCCGCAGCTTCCTGCCAGCTTCCCGCCGCCCAGATCAGCCGGCCCAGGTGTCTTCCAGGTAGCGCTTGCCCTCCATCAGAGAGCCCATCCAATTCTGCGCCGAGGCCTCGCTGCGGCTGCCGTGCTTCTGGGCCACCGCCATGAACGCGCGGCGCACGTCAGCTGCGGGGAGTGGTGAGGGGGAGCAGCGGCGGTCGGCGGCCGGCGAGCAAACGGCAGCACAGGCATCGGCCCCAAGGCTGGCCGTAAACACCCGCCAAAAGGCCCCAAAAACGGGCCGCCCCGAAAGGCTCAGTCCCCCAGCGACTGCCGCCCCACGCAAAGCGGGGCCCCGCGAAAAGGCAAAGTCCAAAAAAGGCGGCGGCCGGGCCACTCACGTGCCATGCGCCGCGCGTCGCCGCATACGTAAATGTATGCCCCCGCCTCCAGCAGCTCCCACACCTTGGGGCCCTGCTGCTCAATCAGGTCCTGGGGGTTGGGGTTTGGGGGTTTGGGGGGTTAGCCAGGGGGGGTTGGAGGGGTGGTGGGTGGTGTCTGGGGGAATGCGCGCCCGCTTGGTCATCGATAGCAAGCACCCACCCAGTCGGCGCCAACCCAATCCAATTTGCCCAGCCCGAATCACCCCACCCACAAACCCCACCCCCAAACCCCCAACCCCAAGCACAGCCCAAAACCCAGCCAAGGGCCAGGGCCAGGCGTGCCCAGCCCCCCCACC
>BDRX01000178.1:0-55897 GCA_003203535.1 Raphidocelis subcapitata | reverse complement strand
CCCCCCACCCCAGCAACATGATCCGGGACTACATCGACGGGGAGAACAACAAATGGCTGACGCTCGAGTCTGCGCGCGACAGGTGGGGGGGGGGGGCGCTGTGCGGCGCGTTTTTGGGGGGCTGCGGTTTCGGCGGCGTTCGGCGCGGCGCCAGGGCCGCCGCGGCCTCGGAAACGGGCCGCCTCCTGGCTCCCCTGGGGTATCAATATCGCGACGGTGAACAAGTGCAGCGGTGAGCGATCACGGCCGAGCAGTGGGATTCACCAGTCCAGCCGCCGTTGGTCGCAAACCCCCGACCTCCCAACCCCCATCCACCCACCCACCCCCAAACCCAAAAGTTGCAACCCCCCACCCCCCCCCCCCAAACACAAAAACACAACCCCCCAAAGGTCCATCGACCTGGCGGAGGTGGAGGACCCCCGCGTGGACGTGTGCCTCTTCGCGCTGCCGCCGCACAGGCTGCGGCACATTGACCTGCGGTGGGCGCCCGCGCGCCGCGCGCTTTTTGTGCGTTGTTGTGCGTTGCTTTGGCGTGCGCGTACGTGGGCGCGCGCGCCTGCTTGCGCATTTGGTTACGCCAACAAACAAACAAACAAACAAACAAACAAACAAACAAACAAAACGCAACAGCTACATGCACGAGCTCGGCCGCAGCGTGCCCATCATCCCCGTCATCACTAAGGCCGACACCATGACGATCCGGGAGGTGCGGGGGGGCTCTTGGTCAGTGGGCTCTTGGTCAGCGGGCTCTTAGTCAGTGGTCTCTTGGTCAGCGGTCTCTTAGTCAGCGGGCAGGCGCAGAGGGCGGCGGCCCCGCGCGCGCCTGCTCAAACTCGGCCGCGGCGCGCGCCGCCGCCGCAGAGCCCGCGGCGGGGGCTCTAAACCTAAGAGCGGCGCTTCCACGGCGCAATCGCCGGCAAACGCGAGCGCCCGCCATTCTGCCCAACCCCAACATCACCCCCCCCCCCACACACACACACACAGAGACACGCCCCTGCGCGTCCGCCAACCCCAACCTCCCCCCCCCCCCGCAGGCCCAGAACTACAAGCAGGAGGTTTTCAACCGCCTGCAGAACCCAAACATCCACGGCGTGCGCGGCAAGATAAACGTGGGCGCAGAACATTGGCCCGGCCAGCTGCGGCCCGCGTCTGCTTTGTGCATGCAGGCTTTTGGCTTGTTTCCAAAGGAGCGGCCGCCGGGCCCGAGCCGCGGCGCGGCGCGCGCAGCAGGCGGCTGCGGCCGCCGCACACAACTGCGGCCGCCACGCGCCGCCCCGGCCGGCCGGCCGCAAGCCTTTCCCCAGGGAGACGGAAAGGCAGCCCCGCGACACGCCCCCGCCCCCGCCCACCCCCCGGGAGGCGAAAAGGCAACCGTGCGACACGCCCCCCCCCCCTCCTCCTCCCCCACCCTAAAAAAGGCAGCCCCGCGACACGCCCCCCCTCCTCCCCCCACCCCCGAAAAGGTGTTTTCGTTCGACAAGGACACCCTGGAGCGCGCGGGCATGGGGGAGGCCGCCGGCACGCAGGCGCCGCCGTTCCTGGTGGGGGGGGCGGGGTTGGCTGCGGGGGCGCGTTTGAGCTCGGTTGCTGACAGTCAATTGGCAGCTTTGAGGCACACATCAACGCGGAACCGCAAGCACCAAAACAATTACGCACGACAAGGCACACAGCAATGCACACACTATCCCCCCTATGAGCTCTGTGGTGAGCTCCAAAAGCGGCCTCTGAGCCGCAGGGAATGGGTAAAACACAAACAAACCATGCACACAACTGCACCCCAGCACATACCCAATGCACAACAACACACACAACAACACACACAACAACACACACAACATTGCACACAACAACACTCCCAGGTCATCGCCTCCAACGACGTGAACGAGGACATGAACAGCCTGGACGTGCCGGTGTTCTGGCCCGAGCGGCGCTACCCCTGGGGCACTGCGGAGGCCTTCAACCCCGAGCACAGCGACCTGCTGTTCCTCAGGTTTGAACGGGGCTTGTTTTCAAGGGGCGGCGTTGGGGGGGGGGGGCGGTCGCAAGGCTGGGGTGGGGGCGGGGGACGGCTTTGGGGGTGGGGTGTTCTTTGCGGGTGCGTGGGGGTGCGTGTTGCGCCGCTCAGGCCTCAAACCGGGCACAGCAGCTGCTGTTCCTGCGGCGGGTTGGGGGGGTTGGGGAGGCGTTTGGAAGGGAGGGGCGGCGCGCGCTGCTGAGAGTGGTTTGGGGGCCGGGGACGGCTTTGGGGTTGCGGTGCTCTTTGCGGGCCCCGCGCTCTGGGGGCGGCGTCTTGGGGGGAGGCTCCCGGTGCAACACCACGCGCCTGCAAACACAAAAAACGCACCCCCCCCAGGGCTCTGCTGCTGAAGGAGGCCCTGGAGGACATATGCAAGGACAAGCGGCAGCAAACAAAAATGCAACACCACAAGCCCCGCAAACGCAAACACACAAAAAACGCACCCCCCCAGGGCTCTGCTGCTGAAGGAGGCCCTGGAGGACATCTGCAAGGACAAGCGGCAGCGCTACGAAGTGTGGCGCCGCCGCGCGCTCGGGGGCGCGCGCATCGGGCGGCGGCTGCGGGGGTTTGTCGCGTCGACGGTGCTACCGGTCGCGGCGGCGCTGTGGTTCGCGCAGGTGGGGCCGGGTGGGCGCGGGCGCGGGGGGGCGCCAAGGGCGGCTTCTCACCCACTCAAACAAAATACGCCAGAGCACCTTGTCAACCACTCACCCCCCCCCCTAATGAAACAAAATACGCCAGAACACCTTGTCAACCACTCACCCCCCCCCCAACGAAACAAATACGCCAGAGCAACTTCTCAACCACTCTCCCCCCCCCCGCCGCTGCCAAAAACAAACCCGCCAGAACAACTTTGACGTTGAGAAGAGCAAGGAGCAGCTGCGGTCGGCCGCGCGCCGCGTGGGCCTGACCGGCCGCGGCGGCAAGGGGCAGCAGCAGGGCGGCGGCAAGGCCAAGGGCAAGGGCAAGGCGGCGGAGGCAGCGCCGCCGCCGCCGCCGGCGCCGGTGGTGGTGGAGGCCCCCGCCCCCAAAAAGCGCGGCTGGTTCTGATTTGGGCCCCCACAGCGCGCCGCCGCCGCCGCGGCCGCTTCCGCCGCCGCCGCCTCGTGGGCCGTGGGCCCTGTGGGTGGCAGGCGCGCGCCGGCCGCTGCTCAGCGGCGGCCGAGCAGGGCGGGGGAGGGATTGAAGAGCGGCTGCGCGAGCGGCCTCACGGGCGCCGCTGTGTGTGCTTTGCCGCGTTGCCTGCCTGCCTGCCTGTGTTTGCCGTGTGCCCGTGCCTGCGGACGTTTCCGCGTTGGGTCTTCTTTTCTCGTTTTTGCCGTCGGGCCGGCGCGCCGGCCGTGCCTTTAACACTGCCGTTTGCGCCACACCGGCCCGTGCAGCCGCCGCGCCGGCCGCCGCGCGCCCCAGGGCGCCGCGCCGGCCGCGTGCGCGCGGGGCTGCAGCACGCCCCGCCACGTGCCGTCTGTGCTAGCTTTTAGAGCGCGCGCGCAGCGCGCCCCTCCCGCCGGTCCCCCCCGCAGAGCTTTGCGCTGGGAAACGCCGCATTTACAGCGCGCGGGCGCGCGCGCGCGCCATTCGACGGCGCGGCCGCGATATGTAAAAACAAGCATGCGCGGGGACGGGGACGGGGTTTCAAGGGCTGGGCCGACGCGGCGAGGCGGGGGTGGGAGGAGGGAAGAAACGCGAGAGGCGTGACTAATGGTGGTGGTGTCGCGGATCGCCGCGCCCCCCGCTCTGCAGATCTCAGATCACAACCGCGCGCCGTACGCGGCCGCCAGCGTCTCGCCCCGCTGCCGCAGCCCGACGTGCGAGAGCAGCGCCCCCAGCCGCCGCGCGAGGGCGGCCCTGTCGGGCCCTCCGGACTGCCCCCGCTGCGCCTCGAGCGCGCGCGCCATGGACTGCAGGAGCTCGACCAGCGGCGCCGCCTCGCGCGGCGGCGGCGCGCCGCCCCGGAACCAGGCCGCCGGCAGCGCCGGCACCGCCGCCTCGGCGCGCGCGACCGCGAGCGGCAGCCCGCCGCGCGCGGCGGCGGCGGCGCGGAGCTGCGGCAGCAGCGCGGAGGGCAGCAGCTGGCCGAGCGCGAGGCGCTGCAGCAGGTCGCCGCTGAGGAGCTCCCGGAAGGCCGAGGCGCCGCGCAGCAGCCGCGCGGCGCGGCGGAAGCGGAGGTGCAGCACCGCCTGGGGGGGGAGGGGGATTCGCAAAGGGGGGGGTGCACGCCGTTTGAGTGGGCCAGATTTCACTTGTTCGCATACAAGCACGCACCCCACGCACGCACGCGAGCACGCTGCTGCACTCGCGCCAACCCCCCATCCCGGCCCCGCGCGCCTGCGCGAGCGGCGACGCCTCGACCGCCGCCGGCGGCCACGCCGGCGCCGCCGCCGCCGCGGCGGCGCGCTCCAGCGCCGCCGTCAGCGCGGCCAGCAGCTGCGCCATGCCCTCCCGGTCTGCCGGCACGTAGACAAACAGGTCCGCCGCCAGCGACGCGACGGCGCGGCTCTGGCGCGGGTCGGCGGGGTCCCAGCAGCTGCGGCGGGGGGCGGGAGCGGCGGCGGGGGCGGCGGTTGGGCCAACCGAAAGAGCTTGTTGGGGCCGGCGACGGCTCGACAAACTGCCCACCACCCAACCAGCTTTAACGAAAGGCTCTTTGCAACAGTTCTCACCACCATCACCACCTCGGCAGCCAACACCCGACAAGACCGGGCTCCCAAACCGGGCCCCCAAACCGGGTCCCCCCATCCCAAAGGGGGGAAGGGGAGCAAAGGGCGGCGGCGCACCTCTCCACCATTTCGACCGCCGCAGGCAGCACCAGCGCCTCGACCAGGGACGGCACCAGGGCTGCGTCTGGGTCGTCCTCCCCCGGCGGCGCGCCGTCGGGGCCGGGGGCGGCGCCGTAGTCGAAGAGGGAGCGGTACCACTCCTGGCCGTCGAAGCCTTTTGGGTGGGAGGAGGGGTTTTTGGGTGGGTGGGGGGGGGGGGGGGGGGGGGGGGGGCGGCTGCAGGTCCCAAAAAGCCCCTTCCATCTGAAAGCAACCCGAAAGCCCATTGAAAACACAACCCTCCAAAAACCTCACCCCCCCCCAAAAAAAACTCACCCGGTTCGCCCCCATACAAGGGGTCCCACTGCAGCAGCTCCAGCCTCGCAAACGGCGCAAACAGCGCCGCCGCCGAGTCTCCGACGTAGGCCGCGGCGTAGTCACCCGGGTGCGCCGCTTTGAAGGCCTCGAGGCGGGCTTTGACCGCCGCGAGGGTTGAGTAATCCTCGTCGGCGTCCGCAAAGACGGTGGCCGCGGCCTCGAGCACCTCGCGCCGCCGTGAGGCGTAGCTGTTTGGGTTGTGTTGCGTGGGCGGGGGGTTTTGGGGGCGGCTTTGGAGGGCGTCCGGCGGCGGCTTTGAAAGGCGCGGGCGGTTTCTTCTGGGCTCGGGTCGGGAGGGCGTGCTGAAAGGCGTGCTTTACCCGAAAATGAGGAGCCGCAGCCCCCAGATGCGCAAAGCTGCCCTCAGGCCCCCAAACACGCAAAGCCGCGCCCCGAGCCTCACGTTTCCGCCTCCTCGCCGCCCCCGCCCTCCTCCCCTGGCAGCGACGCGTCCAGATCGATGCGCGCCCCCGCCTCAGCGTCCCTCAGCTCCCGCGCCGCCGCCTCGAGCAGCGCGCGCCGCCTCGACGCGCCCGCGCGCGCCTCGTGGCTGTGCTCCCATGCGATGGTGCGGCCGAACTCGTCCACTTCCGGCTCGGGCGTCCCCCCGCCTTCCGCGCGCCTCGCGCCCGCCTCGCGCGCCGCCGCCGCGACGGCGGGGCCCTCGGCGGCGGCGGCGGCGGCCGCGGCGGCGGCGGCGGCGTCGGAGGGGGGGGCGCCGCGGGAGAGCGCGGCGATTGCGGCGGCGACGGCGGCCTCGCCTTGGGCCAGAAGGACTGAGTCATCCGCCTGGCATTGGGAGGGGTGGGTGGGTGGACCGGTGGGTTGCAATTGCGACCGTCCGAGCGGCGCAGCGCACGCGCTCCCCCATCCCAAACCGCCTCTGCGCGCCCACCTCCGCCCCAAAACCACAAAACCAGATACGCACACGTGCATGCGCTCTCCCGCACACGCCCGAACGCACCCCCGCGCCCGCCCACGCCCGCGGCCCCGCCCACCTTGCGCGCCGCCGCCTCGGCCCGCCCCCTCTCCGCCCTCGTCGTCAGAAGGTGTTCCTCCAGCTCCTCAGCAATCGCCGCCTTGGAAGCCAGGCAGTCGCAGAGATCCGAGGCGTACGCGCGCAGCTGCTGGGCGGCGGCGTAGCGCTGGCCGGCGGCGGCGAGGTCGGCCTGGCGGGGGTTTCGGGCGGTTTCGGGCGGTTTCGGGCGGTTTTTGGCGGTTTTTGGCGGTTTTGGGACGGGTTGAGGAGGGTTTCAGCAGTTCTAGGCAGCTTGAGAGCAGGGCTTTGGCAGACGTGAGCAGTTGCAGGCGGTTTCAGGGGGGTGGGACAGAGGGGCCAGCACGGGGCGGGGCGGCGCAGTCCGCGGCGGCGCCACCAGTCCTGAAGTCCGCAACCCCCTCGAACCAAAACAACCCCAGGACCGTGGAGCCGCCGATGCGGCTGCGCACCCGCGTCTTCTCAATCGACTCGAGAGAATTCGACAGGTGCCCCGCCGTGCGCTTGAGGTTGGACTGCACCTGCTTCTGCCCCAGCCGCGCGCGCGCGAGCGCGTCCCCGACTGCCGCCACCGCCGCCGCGCCCGCCGCGGACAGCGCGGCCAGCCGGGCCCTGCCCCCGCCGGCCGCGCCGCCGCGGGCCGCGGCGGCCGCGCCCCCGGCGCCGCCGGCGCCCGAGGTGCTCGCGTCGCCGCCCCGGTTTTTTCGAATCGCCTTCCGCAGCTGCTCGGCGGCAAAGGCCTCGTCCTCCTCCGTGTCTGCCACCGTGCTCGCATACCCGCCGCCGCCGCCGCCGCCGCCGCCGCCGGGGCCGCCGGGGCCGCCGCCGCCCGGGTGCTTGCTGATGAACGCCATCCGCATGCGCTCCTGCAGCGCGCCCTCTTCATCCTCCGACCCGCTGCCGCTGCCCTCCCCGCCGCCGCCGCCGCCGCCGCCGTCCTCGCCGCCGCCGTCGGCGCCGCCGCCGCCGCCGCCGCCGCCGCCGCCGCGCGCGTCGCCCGCCGCGAGCAGGCGCGCAGTGCCGCCCAGGGGGATGTAGTCAGGCGCCAGCCGCGCCTGGCGCAGGCGCTCGCGCTTCTCCTTGGCGCGCCTGGCGGGGCGGGCACAGACGGGGTAAGCTCCCAGACCGCGTTCCTGGGCAGCCCGCCTGCTGGCCACCCAATCAACACACTTCGCTCGCCTGGCCACCCGATCAACACACTTCGGTTGAGCGGGCCAGTGATAAGCGATGAGTAACGGCTGTGTGTGTCATTCGATCACCCAATCGCCGCGCCCACCTGATCGTCTCCTTGTCGGGGACGTGAAAGTCCTCCTCCTCCTCCTCCTCCTCCTCCTCCCCATCTCCAGCGTCGCCCTCGCCGCCGCCGCCGCCGCGCGCCCCCGCCGCCGCTGCTGCTGCGGGGGCCGGAGGGGGCCCCCGCGGCCGCCCCGGCGGCGGGGGCAGCGGCGCGTCTTCGTCGTCGCTGCCGCCGCCGGGGGGCGCGGACACCTGGGGGGGGGGGGGGGTGTGGGGGTGGGTGCGGTTGGGTGGGGTACCGCGAGCTTGGGTCCGGCAAGGGGGTCAAACGGCCTGCTCATTCTGCGAGTCAAACATTCGCACGCCGGCACGCACGCGCGCACAAGTGCAGGAGCGGTTGCACCCAACCAAAGCGGCCCCGCACCAGCTGCGCCGAGGGCAGGCTGAAGCGGTCGTCCTTGGCTTTGGCCTTGAACGTCCCCGACAGCTTGATGATCCCCGCCGCCCCGCCGCCCCCGCCGCCGCCGGCCGCCGCGCCGTCCGCCGCCGCGGCCTCCTCCAGGCTCGCGGCCAGCGTCGCGGCGGGCAGCCGCTGGGTGGCGCGCGCCAGCTCGCGCAGGCGCTCGGCCGTGTACTCCCCGCCGCGCTGCGGCGGCTCCGGCGGCGCGGTGCCGGCGCCGCCGCCGCCGCCGCCGCCGCCGGCGCCGGCGCCCGGCGCCGGGGAGGGCAGCTTGGCGCGGAACTTGCCCTTGCCGCTGCCCGCTCCGGCGGCGGCGCCGCCCCCGTCGCGCTTGTCCCCCCCGCCGCCGCCGCCGCCGCCGCCCGGCTTCTTGGGCTTGCTGCTGGGCACGAACGCCATGTCCTCGTCGTCCCCAAAGCTCAGCAGCGTCTTTCCGGGCTTCTTGGCGGGCCTGCCGCCCGGCGGGGGCGGCGGGGGCGGCGGCGGCGCGTCTGCAGCGGCCGCTGCTGCCCCCGCCGCGCCCGCGCCGGCGCCGGCGCCGTTGCCGGCCGCGGGCTCGTCGTCATCGTCAAAGGAGAGCTTTGTGGTCCTGAGCTTCCTGTTTTTCGACATTTTGGCGCCTGTTCCTGCCCCTCAGATCGCACGGAGCATTTTCAGCGCGGCGTCGGGGCGAGGCCTTTTTTGAGCGAGTCAGGAAAGGCCGGGGAATGCCGATCGAGCGGGTTAGGCAACGGAATGCAGTGCGGGTGGCGGGCGGCAGCTTCTCCTCGACAGCTTCTCCTCGACAGCACATCCCTTCCGATCGGGGCCGGGATACGACGATCAATCCTCGCTGCTTTCTCTCGTTTTCCGCCCCAGCCACCGCGTTTGGAGCTCCCACCCCGCGAACCGACCTCGGCTCCCCGCATAGAGCGCGCCCCGCGGCGCCCGCAGCGGCCAGGATGTGAGCTGGGGGCGCGGGGAATGCAGGGGAGCCCGCATGCACGCGCGGGCGCGCAGCGCCGCGGCGCAGCGGACGCACCGAGAGGGCGCGCGCGCGCGCCTTGCGCAAGGCGCCGCCCGGCATCGCTCGCCGCGGCCGCAACGCGCTCGGCGCGGCCCCGCCGCCCCCTCCGCCGCGCCCGCAGGTCCAAAGTGACGTTCAAGATCACCCTCACCTCGGACCCGAAGCTCCCCTACCGAGTGTGAGCCCCCCGGGGCAAGGACGGGCGCCCGCCCCAACAGAACAGAACAGACCAGCAGCAGCAGCAGCAGCAGCACAGCAACAGCAGCGTGCGATTGCGGGCGCCGGCGCAGCAGCGGCGCCCGCATAAGCAGCCGGCCCTTCAACCGGCAGACGGCCGCGCCAACCTGCCCGTGTCTTTCCGACCCCCCCCCCTCTCCTCAGCTTCAGCGTGCCCGAGGAGGCGCCCTTCACCGCCGTCCTCAAATACGCCGCAGAGGAGGTGGGGGCGGAGGCACCGCCGTGTTTCGGGGGAGGAAGGACGGGGTGCTGTTTAGGCACTGCCGTGCTTGGGGGTCGCAGGCCCTTGTTGCGAACAGGCAGTTGGGCGGGGCAGGAGAGCGCCGCCCCTGCTCTGGCGGGGCTGGGTGCCTTGCGCACGCGGCCGCACCCGCCGCCAAGCCGCTGCCCCACCCCGCTGTCCTCCCCCCACCCGTCCCGGGCCCTCAGTTCAAGGTGCCGGCGCAGACCAGTGCAATCATCACCAACGGTGGGGGCTGGTTAGGGGCAAACGCCCCAATCGGGGGGCAGTCCAGGGTTGCATGCGTTGCAAAGGCGGCTGCGCCGTCCCCACAGCAGCGGGCGTGGCAGCGGCGGCGTGGTGGGCAGCAGCTGTCACGACAGCGTTCTGACACCCCCCCCCCCGCTGCCACCCAATGCTCTCCGCAGACGGCGTGGGCATCAACCCCTCGCAGACGGCGGGTGAGTTGAGGGCGCTTCGGGGGCCTGGCTCCCGCGGGCGCGGGCCCGCGCCGCACCCTTCCTGTGACGCGCTTCAGCGCCTTGCTGCCAGGCGGGGTTGGGAGACCCCCCAAAGCCCCGCCGCCACTTTGGCACGCAAGCAGCAAAAGCGCGCACGCGCGCGCTCACCGACCTTTCCACGCGCCCCAACAACCAACCCCCTTTCCAGGCAATGTGTTCCTGAAGCACGGCTCTGAGCTGCGGCTGATCCCCCGTGACCGCGTCGGCGGCGCGCCGCTGTAAACAAAACGCAACTTTGAGCTTTGACCCTCCAGCTTGGGGCGGGGAGGGGATCTGCGTGCTTATGGCCAGCCTGGCAGCCTTGGTGGCAGCAGTGAGTTGTCCAGCCAGCGGCGGGAAGCTTCCGCTGGGCTGGTCGGGCCCGCAAGTGCGGCGGAGGCCGGCATAAGTCTCTGTAAGCATCGCACGGCGCCCGGCGGCGCGCGCCTGCGCCCCGGGAGTGCGGCGCGTTCCGGCGGGCGCGCGGGGCTGACGCCTGGCCGGCGGCGCAGAGCCGGAGGGGCGGTCGGCGGCAGGGAACCCCGTATATCAAGCCCCCGCCCCGGTTCAATCATCAATCCGCAATCCTTTACATCCATTACGCACCTCCAAGCCGTCGCAAAGCCCCCCGCACACTCGCTCCGACCCCCGCGCGCCACACACAAATCCCCGCCGCCCACCTCCACGATGGCCGCGCTCCTCTCGTCGACCCGCTTCAACATGAAGAACGCGCAGCAGCAGCCCGCGCGCCGCGCGGCCGGCAGCCGGCGCGTGGCCGCCCCGGCGCGCCGCCCGGTGGTGGTGCGCGCCGCGCTGAACACGGAGACCAAGTCCCCGGTGGCCCAGGTGCGCCCCCCGCCGCCCCGCATGCGACCCTCGATCGCTCACATCGCCATGCGAGCGGCCCGCGCGGCGCGAAACGCGTCGGCGCGCCGCGCCGCGCGCGCCCCCCGCGCCGGGCACCACACGTGTGGTCGCCCCGCACCACCCCTCTGCCCCCGCCCCTGAACGCCCGCCCGCGCCATTCCCCCAAACGCCGCAGTTTGCCGATTCCATCGGCCTGCCCACTGAGGAGGGCGTCTTCGGCTTCCGCCCCTTTGCTGAGGTGCGCTTTTTGACTTGGCCAGCGCGCGCGCGCCAGGCGCGCGCGCCCGCCGCCGCCGCGCCGGCCGCCACCTGCCGACCGGCCCGCGGCACGGTCACGCTCGCGCCCGCATGAGCCGCCTTGCACCGCACGCGCCGCCACCGGCCCGCCTCGGGTCGGAACTGCAGCCACGCGCACAAAATTCGCGCCCACCCGCGCCCGCGCGCGCGCACGCAACCCCCAACCCCGCGCCCCCCAACAACCCGACGCGCCGCCCCCGCCAGGTCTGGTGCGGCCGCCTGGCCATGATGGGCTTCGTCACCAGCATCGTGGAGGAGGCCGTCACCGGCCGCGGCACCCTCCGCCAGATCGGACTGGAGCCCAGCCCCGGCCTCTTCACCGGCCTCTCCATCGTGCTCGGCGTCGCGCTCGTCGCCGGGACCGCGTCCACCGCCGCCAAGCTGGCTCAGCGCAAAATGACCGCCAAGTGAGGCCCCGGCGCGCCCCCTTTGCCTGGCTCGGCTCAACCCCAGTACAAAAGGCGCTGCCCTGCTCCTCCGCTGCTCCCGCCACGCAAAGTCACCAAACGGCCCCATCACCCAACCGGCGTCCACTCAAACCCCCTCGCCCGCACCCGCCGCACCCAAACCCCACCAGGGACGTTGCCCGCTACAAGAACTTCCTTGGCCTCAACAACGCGAACGACTTTGTCGTGGCGGCGCGCGAGATGAAGTCCAAGTGAGTGCATGGTTTGGGGGGGGGGTTGGGGCCGCCGGACTGGGGAAGAAACAGCACGCGGGGCACCGTGGGAGCAAGCCACCAAATATGATATCTTGGTGCCTATGCCGACAACGGCTCGTGGCTGGCAGCTTCCCCACAACCACCAACTAACCCCCACCACCCCCACCACAAAACCACCAAACCCGAAACAGGGGCGACTTCACCAAGCCCGGCGACAGCGCCTCCGCGATCGCGGCCGCCAAGGCGGCGGGCACCCCCGTGGACGCCTTCCTCTCCACCAACGAGGCCGCCGAGGCCGCCGACGCCGCCGCGGCCATGAAGGCCGCCGCGGCGCCGGGCAGCGCGGCCGGCGAGGCGGCGGAGGCGGCGGCGGCGGCGGCGGGGCTCAAGGCCGGCGCGGCGGCGGCGGGGCCTTCGGTGTCGCTGGCGGCGCGGGAGGACCTCCTGGAGGAGAAGCTCTTCAGCGGCAGGTGCGTACCCGCGTGCGGGCTGCAGCTCTCCGGCGCCCCTGCGTTGTGGGTTGCTCTAGCTTTCCAAAGCCTGTGTGTGCCGCGTTGGGACTGCTTGCCGCATGCCGCGTCCAGCTGCGTTTAGGCCAAATCCCGAACGCCCCCTCTCACCCACCCACCCACCCATCCACCTAAACCCAACCCACCCCACCCCAAACCCACCCCCACCCCCCAGCTACGAGTCCAAGTACGCTCGCGAGGTGGAGGTGACCAACGGCCGCGCCGCGATGGTGGGCTTCCTGGCGGCAGTCATGGTCGAGGCGGCCACCGGGCACGGCATCATCCTTCAGGTGGGGAGGGCGCCGCGACGCTTTGCGCCTTTTGAGTGGCTGATGTGGGATTTCGTCGGATGAGACCCGGCGGATGGCGCGGGCGGCGGCGGAGAGGCGGGCCATTAGGGGCACCAAACGGCCGGGCTGCAATTGCAACCCTTGCGCATGCGCGTGGGTGCCGTGCGCACGGCGGGAGACAATGGAACGCATTTTGACCCCCCTGCCACTTCCCAATGCCCTCTCGCAACCCCAGTTGATAGATTTCTTCAAGTTCACCGGCTTCCTGGGCCCCGCCAGCGGCTTCTGAGCCGCCTGGAAGTGATCTGGGAGTGATCTGGGCCGGGCGCCCGCGGCCCCGGTCCCGGCGGCGGCTTGAGAGCAGACTGACACAGCCCCGGCACCGGCCGGGAGAGGCGGCGCACGCGCCGGCGGCGCCGAGAGGGCGCGCCGCGCGCGCGCGCGCCGGCGTGTTTTTTTTGTCCAGAATAATGAATGCAGCACACTTCTGAGAGAGACGAGGGACGACAGGCACTGAGCCAAATGAGAGCTCCAGCCCACGGCTCCCGCTTGCCGCGCGCCCCCGGCCCCCCTGGCTGCGCCGCGCCAGGCCGGCTGCGGCGCAGAAACAAAAGTGCGCGCGCTTGCTACTGGGTCCGCCCCAACGCGCAGCCGGCGCGGCTGCCGCCCCGGCATCCGGCGGGCTGCCCTGGATCGGGTGCGGCGGCGGCAGGCGCCGCCAATTGGCGGCGGCGGGGCGGGGGCTGCTGCGCTTGCAGCGCTTTGCCGCGCGCGGCTGGCTTTGGCGCAAAGCTGAACCGACAGATCTGTGAGGCGCGACCGCAAATTGCCCCGGCCGCCTCGAGCCTGTAAAATCCGATCAATGAAACTCAGTGGTGAAGTCATTTTCGAGTCAGGGAAGAGAAGATTTTACAACGCAGACCCAACGGCAGCCTGCTTCACTGGGTTGGATCGTATGCAGCCGGCATTGGCCGGCGCGCGGTCGCCGGCCGCAACGCTGGCCGTGGGGTGGCGGGGCGCGCAAGGGGCTGCACAAACACTGCGGCAAGTTCACGGGATTTGGATGAGCATACACGCTGAGGGGCTGGCAAAACAGCTGCTAGCGGCCACACAGAAGCCTTCACACCATCCACAAGCCTTCACACCATCCACGGTGCCCAGTGCGGGCCAGCATTGCGTGCATGCGCCCTGCATGCAAGCAAAGCAAGGCATCGGACGAGGGCGTCAAATGCGTCGCATGCCATGCGAGCGCTTCGCGACGCAGCGCAAGCAGGCACCGGCCCGTTTGAAGGGAGAGGTTGAACGCGGGACAGCCCGCCGTTCCCTGGCAGTTCTCAAGAGCCGGTTCGTTCGGCCACCGCATTTGGCAAGGCCCGCACCCAAAACAAACTAGGGTTGGCACACTATTGAAACTAACGTAGAGAAACAGTCGGTGACCCATGACAAACAAGGTGCAGCCTGTCCTAGGCACGGGGCGGCATCCGGGCGCGCCCGTGGTGCGTGCGTTGGCGCGGCGGCGCGGGGTGCGCGCTCAGAGCCGCTGCAACGATGGGGTGGCAGAGGCCACCAGGAGCGCGCGCGATTGCAATGGGAATGGGGGCGGCGATACAGTTGGAAGCTCGCTTGGAAGTGACGGCGGCTGCAGTGGACTGCTGGACGCGGAACACAAACTTTCGAACTGCTGCTACGGCGCTGCCACCGCTGCCGGTCAACGGCGGCCGTCCAAGGCAGTGACGGGTCCGTCCAAGGCAGGCGTTGCCTGGACCGCTGCCGAGCGAGGCGAGCGCTCGCCGGCTGCACCGGCAGCTCCATACGGCGCCGCGCGCCGCCGCTCGGCGACGCGGCGGCTGTCGACGGCCCTCTGAAGGCGCACCAGCAGAGCCGCCAGCAGCGCCCACGCGACGGCCAGGCGCGCGAGCAGTGCGCGGCCGGCAAGGGCGGCGGCGGCGGCCAGCGCGCCGCCGGCGAGCCTGAGTGCCTGCCCCAGGTCGTTCTCACCCGTAGCCGCCTGCAGGCTGCCAGCCGCCAGCTCGCGCACGGCTGCTGCCGCCGGCTGCGGAGCCGCGAACGCCAATGGGCTGGCCCCCTCGCGCAGCGGCGACGGGGCCGCGGGCGGCGGCGCGCTGGGCGGGGCGCGTGGTGAAGGAGCGGCCGAGGCGGCGCACGCGGCGGCGGCGGCGGCCGCCGCCGCCGCCGCTGCGGCCTCGTCAGCGGCCGGCTGCATGCTGCCGGTGCTCTGCGCACGCTGCTGTTCTGCAAACGCAGCCGCGGCGGCCGCGGCGGCGGCCGCCGCCGCCGCGGCGGCGCGCCGGGAGGGCTCTTGTTGGTAAAGGGCGCGCGCGCTGGCGCCGGCCCCGTACACGGCATCTGTCACAAACTGAAGGCTCGCCCAGCAGCCGTTGGCCGCGAAAAACTCGACCAGGTGCGTGATGAGCTCCCGCACGTCTGGCGCCGCCGCGCCTGCCGCGGCCGCAGCAGCCGCCGCAGCAGCGGTGGGCGGCGTCTCGGCCGCGGGCGCCGGCCAGGCGCCGCCCGACGGCGGGCCCGCGGCGCCCCCGGCCCCCGCGCCGACGAGCGAGGCCCGCCGCTGCACCGGCGCCGCCGCCGGCGAAGCGGTTTGCAGCTGCGGCAGCCACGCGAGCACCGCCGCGTCCGCCGCCGCCGCGCCGCCCTGCGCAGCGGACAGCAGCGCGGCCACGTCGGACACGACCGGCGAGAAGCTGCCGCGCCAAACCTCCCCCACCTGGGCGGGCAGCACGCTCATCACGTGCAGCTGCGCGCCGCCGCCGGCGTCGAGCGCGAGCGCCCACGGCGCCGCCGCGGCGTCGCGGTGCCGCGCGGCCGCGGCGGCGGCCGCGAGGCCGGCAGCTGTGGCGGCGGGCGGCAACGGCGCGCCCGAGGCGGCGGCGGCGGCCGCCAGCAGCAGCTGCTGCTGCTGCGGCGTCAGCCCCGCGGCGCCGCCGCCGGCGCCGCCGCCGCCCCAGCCGCCGGTGGCTGCGGCCGCGGCCGCAGCGGCCGCAACGGCGGCCTCCTGGGGACTGCCAGCTGCCGTCGTCGCTGCCTCGTAGGATGGCACACTGCTGCCCGCCGAACTCCAGGGCGTCTGGCCCTGCATCCCCGCGGCCGCCGCCGCCCCCGCCGCGCCGCGCAGGCCCGCGGCGGCCAGCACGCCCGCGAGCGCGGCGGGCGCCGACGCGGCGGCGGCCGCGGCGGCCGCGCCGGCCTCCAAGTCGTGCAGCGCCCGCCGCGCGCGCAGCGCCTCGTCGGGCGCCTGCATCTTGGTCAGCAGCATGTTTGACCAGAGCGCGGCCATCTCGGCGGCCTGCGGCTGCGGCAGCACGAGCATCGGCTGGGTGAGCGCGAGGGCGTCGCCGGCAATCAGCGCCAGCCGCAGCGCGCCGTTGCGCAGCGCGGGCAGCGGCAGCCTGCGGAACGGCGGGGCGTTTGCGGGAGGGCGCGCTGCCTTAGGTGCGGCGATGACGATGGCAGCAGCAGCGAGGCAAGCTGCCGCGCTTCATCAAGAGGCGCCTTCATCAAGCGCCGTGCAAGTTCTTCCGCCGCGGAGCCGAGGCATGCCCTTCTGCCAGCCCGACGGCCGATCCCCGCCCCGCCACCCACTCGATCGCGGCGCCGCCGCCCCTCGCCGGCGCGTCCCCGACGAGCAGGCCCCCCTGCAGCGCGACCAGTCGGCACGGCGGCGGCGTGGGCGCGGCAGAGGAGGCCGGCGCGGGCGCGAGGGCCTCGAGGCCGGAAACGTACACTGCCGTTCAGTTTTTAGGGGTTGCGGTGGCAGTTGGCAAGTTGTTGAGTCAGCACTGGCGGCGCGGGCGGCAGCCCTGGGGCGGGTGCTCAGCTGCCACTCACTTGGCAAGGTCGCGCCATGGGAGCCGGGGCGGCATGCACATGACGGAGGCATGCATGCGGCCGCGCGGCCGCGGCAGACACTCAGGCGCAGGCCCTCACCGTGCAGCGTCGTGGGCTGGCCCTCTGTCAGCACGGGCGGGTGGCACGTGATGCACGACAGCTGCGGCGGCGGGGCCGCCGCGTCGTCGCAGCCGGGCGCGCCGCCGAAGAGGCTGTCGCTCGAAATCCGGGCGCTGTGGGCCGGCCGGAACCCCTCGCCGGGAACCCAGCCCGCAGAAGGGCCCGGAAGCTTCCCGCCCGGCTGGGGCGCGGGCTGCGCGGCGGCGGCGCCGGCGGGGGCGGCAGCCGCGGGCGCCGGCCGCCGGGCAGCGGCCCGGGCGTTGGCCGTCGCGGGCGCAGGGGGGGAGCCTGACAGCAGCGGCGGCGCCGGGGTGGCAGCGCCGCCCTCTGTTGGGAGGCCGCGGCTCGTGCTCGCGGCCAGCGGCGAGCCCGCGGGAGCGGCGGCCGCGCCTGCGGCCGGTGCCTGGCCGAAGAGCGCGGCCGCGCCAGCGCGCATGTCGGCAATAGCTGCCATCGCCATGGCAGTGGCCGCATCTAGCTGCTGCCGCTGCCGCTGCTGCTGCTGCTGCTGCTGCTGCTGCTGCTGCTGCTGCTGCTGCTGCTGCTGCTGCTGCTGCTGCTGCTGCTGCTGCTGCTGCTGCTGCTGCTGCTGCTGGTGCTGCTGCTGCTGCGCTCGCTGCTGCTGCAGCACTGCCGCCCTGGCCGGAGGCGCCAGCTCCGGCAGCGGGGCCGTGGCGCGCGCCGAGCCCGGGGCCGAGGCGCCGGAAGCCTCCTCCTCAGGTATGGGCTGCGGCACATGCGGCGCATGCGGCGCATGCGGCACAGTCGCGATCGCCGCCGGCTCAAAAGGCAGCGACATCTGGCAGCTGCCGCTGCTGATCGAAGTGCTGCCGGCCGCCGCGGCGCCCGCGCCGTCGCAGCCGATGCGCCGCTCGCTTGGTACGGAGAGCATGCCGCTGTGCAGCGCCGCCGAGGCGCTGGGCGTCGGCACGCCAAACGCCGGCGACCGCGCAGACGGCTGGCGCTGCGCCGCGGGGGCGCGCCCCTCGACGCCGCTGCGCGCGCCGTCTGCAAGGCCGCTGCCGCCGCCCCCGTCCGCAAGCCCATCGGGCTGGGTGAATGCTGCGGGAGCGGGCCGTGGCGCCGCCGGCCACTGTGCTCTCTCCGCAGAGCCGCCCTGCAGCAAGCCTTCCGCACCGCCGCCGCCGCCATCGATGCCGTCGCCGTCGGCCCTGCTGCTGCTGTCCGCCCCGCCGCCATTGCCGATGCCGTCCTGCTGGTCGCCGTCCTCATCATCGCTGTCGCCAAAGGGCGGGAGGTCGACCGCAAAAGGGGTCGAAAGCTTCCACGGCCCAGTCGCTGACGCGGGCGCCGCAGCCGCCGCTGCAGGCACCGCAGCCGCCGCTGCAGGCGCCGCAGCCGCCGCGGGCGCCGCAGCCGCCGACGCATCGCGCCGGGCGGCCGCGCCGGGCGGCGGGCCGCCGTCCTGCTGTGCCCCGGCTGCGCTCGGCGCTGTGCCGTCGCCGCCGCGCGGCTGCGCAGCCGGCGGCTCCACGGCTTCCCCCCAGGAGTCTGCCGCGGCTGGCTGCTGGGATCCCGCTGCGGGCGCCGGATCACGAGGCCCAGCAGGGGCTTGCGCAGCCACCTCGCCCAGCAGGGCCAGCGCAGCAAAAGGGGAGGCCGGAGGCGCCGGCAGCAGCAGCTGCTGCTGCAGGGTCGGCGCGGCGCGCCACGTGACAGACGGGGCCGCTGGGCTGCCGGCGGACACAGCCGCCGCTGCGCCAGGCCGCGCCGGCGTCGCCGGCCCTCGGCCGAGCGCGCCGCCAGCAACCTCCTGAGTCTGCTGCTGGCCCGCGACGGCCGGCCCCGCTGCAGCCACGGCGGCGGACCCGACCCCGCTGGCAGCCAGGAGCGCCGCCGCCGCGGCGGGGATGAGGGAAGGAGCCACGGCGACAGCGAGCGGCGGCGGCGGCGCGCCGGCCGCCGCTGCACTGCTCTCCTGCAGCGCGCGGGTGAACGCCAGGCTGGGCTGCCCGGCCAGCAGCGCCCGGCCGGGGGCGCTGCTGACAGCAGCAGCAGCGTCCGGCGCCGCTGCCGGCCGCTGCTGCTGCGCGGCCGCAAAGGGCGAGCGCAGGGGCGGAGGCAGGTGCCGTGCGGGCACGACAAACGGGGCAACCACGCCGGCGCCCCCCACAGCGGCACACGTCGAATCAAGCGAGCCACACCGCGCCAGCATCAGCAGCGCGTCGCTGCTCGCGGATGCCAGGTCGAGGCTGCCGCGGCGCCCGCCGCCGCCGGCAGAGGGCGCGCTGCCCGCCGTGGCTGCGCAGCTGCCGCCCGCGTCCTCGCTGCCGGCCCGGCCGGGCTCGTCCGACGGCGCCGCGCGGTCGGCCTCGGCCGGCGGCGGCGTAGGCTCTGGGTGGGAATCAGCGGCAGCGGGGCCGGGCGCGGCGGGCGCGCCGCGGCCGCCATCGGCCGAGGCGGCGCCTCGTGCGTCTGCCGCGGCGGCGGCGCCAGTCGGTCGCGCCGCGGCGCGGGACGCGCCGGGCGCCATGGTGCGTGCGTGCGCGTGCCCTGCGATTGTGGAAGAGCGTGTGCGCACGGGGCGGGCCGCCTGTCTGCCAGCCTACACAGCGCGCGGCCGCGCGCGCGCATGCGGGGATCGAGGCCCGAGGGCGGCGGGCAGAGGCGGCGCGCCACGCGCGCACGGCGGGCCCTGCTGCCGCAGACGCAGGAGCAGGCGGATATCGAGCCGGCCCGAGCGCCCAAACGCACCAGGAGCCGCGGTCTTTCGATCTGACGAGTTTCGATCGCCGCGAGGGCGTCGCGTTGAGGCCAGCGTGCGCCACGCGCGTGCTCGTCGACGGGCTTCGGGCTGATTGATGGCACCACTGAAATGGCCCGGCGCCGCCGCCTGCCGCAGCTGAGAGGGGCGGCGGCAGCAGTCCAACAGCTGCGTCTGGCGTGTGCACCCCACCAGGCCGCCGCACGCCCAGCAGCGTGCATCCCTTTGAAATCCGAGCGTGCACATGCTCTCTACCGGCCGCTGCCCAGCAGCCAAACCTTGCAGCAAACGCTCGCTGACCCTGCAGCAGCCAGCAGCAGCGGCGCCGCCAGCTGCTGACCGGTCAAAGACCCGGTTGGGCCCGTCACCGCTCGGTGGATCGAGAATCTCTGACGAGCACACGGCCCTTGTACAAGCTGCTTTCCCTTGATCTATTCGCGAAGACTGGGGCACGACCGCGGCTGCGCGGCCGCAATCAGTTTCGCGCACCCCGAGCAGCCGCTCAGTCACGTTTTAACCCAGGATCGACTTGGGGCGCCACAGTTGGCTGCACGACCGCGCAGCGCGGGCTCGCCGCGGCGCAGCCGCGCCGCGCGCCGACGCTCTGCTGCGCCGCTGTGCCGCCGCGCCGCCGCGCCGCTGGCCTGAGCCGGCGCCATGGCGCTCGCGCGGCTCGTGCTGGACCGCTCCCTCCTCAACGGCCTGCGCGTCTCCGTGTGGTGAGGCCCCCGTTCAGGTCCCCGCCCCTACCCGCTCGCCGCCGCACGCTTGACCGCGTTTGACCCGCGCATCAGCGCTCCCGACAAGACCCCGCCGACCCCCAAACCCCACCCCCCATCGCCGCCCGCCGCAGGGACGCCGAGGGAGGCGCCTTTGAGGACGGCCTCATCGAGGCCTACTCCCCCCAGGGCGCCTGCTACGTCGTCGCCGCCGCCGGGGGGCGCCGTTTTGCGGTGCAGTTCCACCAGTTCACAGTCGACGCCGAGGACGAGGGCGCGCAGCTGGTGCTCAAGGTCTCCCGCTGCGTGCGCGTGCCGCTGCCGCCGGGCTACCACGATGCCGCCGCCGCGCCGGCCGGCCCGCTGGCCGGCCCGCCGGCCGGCCCGCCGGCCGCCGCCGCACCTGCGGCGCTAGCCGGGCCGCCAGCGCCGCCGCCGCAGCAGCCGCCTGCGCCCCCAGCTTCGGCGGCAGCGTCCGAGCAGCAGGGGCGGCAGCAGCAGCAGCAGCTCGAGGCGGCCGCGAGCGCGGGACCCAGCGCCTTCACGACCGCGCTCAGCAGCCGGCAGCCGTCGTCGGCGTCCGCGGCGGAGCAGCTCGGGGACCTGGTTGGCACCCGCTTCTCCGGCACGGACGACGGCTTCGAGGCGATGGTGCCCAGCGCAATCGCCAGCCGGCGCGCCTCGGCCCCGGGCGGCGCCGCCCCCTTGCTCGACGAGGGTCCCGGGGCGTCGACAGAGGGGGGCGCCGGCTGGGAAGAGCGCGGTGCAGCGGCAGAGGCGCCGGCGGGCTGCAGCCGAGGCGGCTCTGGCAGCGGCGAGGGGCTGTCGCTGCGCGAGGCGGCAACCGCGGCGAGCGCGGAGCTGATTGGCAGTGCGGCTCAGCGGCGGGAGGTTGGGGAGGAGGAAAAGAAGGGCCCCAACGACCGACAGCAGCAGCACGAAGAAACGGAGAAGCCCGGAGCGGGGGAGGAGCAAGGCGCCCCTTCCCCTGGAGAGCCGCTCGCCCAACCGCCGGCCGCATCCGCGGCCGCGTCGCCGCCGGCCAGCAGCTCGCCGGGCAGCGCGGAGGCATCGATCGCGCCGCTCGACGACGCGGGCTCGGGCTATTGGGGGACGCCCGTCAAGGGCGGCACGCCGCACGGCGGCATTGGCACGCCCCAGCAGCGCAACGGCAGCGCCGCCCTGGGCGGCGGGCTCGGCGGCGGCGGGGCTGCCGGCGGGGGCTCGCTGGGCGTGGCGCTCATGCGGCGGCTGGCTAATTTCGAGCATATCGCCCGGGCTGTGTCCGACGGCGGCGAGGCCGGCGCGGCGCAGGCGCTGGGGCCAGTGGCAGCGGCGGCGGCGGCGGCGGCGTCACCGCCAAGGTCACCGGCAGGGGAACGCCCTCCAAGCGAGCAGCCACAGGGGGACGCGCCGCAGCCCTCACCGCCGGGCGAGGCGCCGCGTGCGGACCCCAGCAGCGGGCCAGTCGATGCGGCGGCACCCATCGAGGAGGACGACGGCGGCCCCGACATCGGCCCCCTGCCGCCGCCGGCAGCCGGCGCGCGGCCGCTCGCGGGCCCCGGCAGCAGGGCCTGGCGCGCCAGCCGGTCAAACATTGACCAGCAGGCCGCGGCGGCGGCGGTTGCCGCCGAAGATGCCACCGCCGCACCGCCGGCGACGGCCGTGTCGCCATTTGCCGGCGCTTCGGGCTCCGCCGGCGGGAGCGGCGCCGCGTCGGCTGCGGGCAGCCGGCGCGTCAGCCGCGGCCTGTCCGCGCGGGGCGCAAACGCGGACCAGGCCCTTGGCGCGGCGGCGCGCGGCGGGGAGCCGCTCGCGCCTGGCGCGGCGCCCGCGGTCAACGTGCCGGGCCTGCTCGGGCGCCGCACCAGCCGCACGCTGTCAGGTGGGCGTCGGCGGCAGGTCGATGGCTCGGGGCGTTCGTGGACTTGCCAACCTAAACTGCAAAGCGAGCGCGTCAACTTCCAACCCCGCCCAATCACCGGCCCGCGCGCGCCGCCCCCGCCGCCCCCCGCCCCCGCCTGCGCAGGCCGCCTGCCTCCCGACCAGGTCCCCGCCCCCCTGGCCATGGCCGTCCTGGACGAGGGGGAGTCAGACGTCCTCCCCCGCGCCTCCACCGCCGCCGCGCCGCTGCCGGCCATCCACAGCCGCCACGGCAGCGCCGACGGCGGCGGCGGCGGCGGCGGCGGGGGTTCGCACTCGGGCGGGCGCGGCACGCCGGACAGCGACGGGTTTGGGTACAGCGGGTTTGAGCCGGCGCTGCCGGAGCCGATGCTATCACCGCAGCAGGTCCGGGAGCTGCAGCGGCGCTCGATGCGGCTGCTCGGCGCGCTCGGCGGGGGAGGAGACCCCTCGAGCGCTGGTGCCGCGGCCGCGCCCGCAGCCGCGCCCGCGCCGCCGCCGGCAGCGGCGGCCGTGGCGCAGCCGCTGTCGCCGCAGGCCGCCGCCGAGGGCGCACTGGCCGGGGCGCGCCACCTCAGCCGAGGCGTGTCCGGACTGCTGCAGATCGCCGCAGCGGTGGCCTCCGCCGCGGCAGAGACCTTCGCCGGCCCGCGCCGCAGCAGCGGCGGCGGTGGCAGCGGCGGCGGCGGCTCTGGCAGCGGCGCTGCCGGCGGCGGCGGCGAAGCCGCGCCGGCCCCGGCCGCCGCCGCCCCGCAGCTGGCGCCGGCGCGCCAGCAGGCCGGCAGCGAGCACGACGCCGTTTTCGGCGGCTCCGCGCTCGGCGCGGCGCCGAGCCTGCTCAGCGGGAAGGCCGGCTCGTTCGCCCTTTCGTCCGCCGACAGTTTCTCCTGCCCGCCGGTGATGCCGCTGGCGGGCGGCAGCGAGGGGGGCGGCGGCGGCCCGGCGGCCGCGCGCGGCAGCGCCTTTGGTGCCAGTGGAGAGCTGCTGCGCCCCGCTGGGAGCTGGCCCAGCGCCTTTGCGGCCGCCAGCGGCGGCGGCGGCGGCGGCTCGGCGGCGGCGGCGCACCTCCGGCCCTCGCCGCTGGGCGCGTCGCTGCCCGCGCCGGCTGTGTCCGCGCCCATTGCGGTTCCTGCGGTGGGCGCGGGTGACGGCGTTGGCGGGGTGCCCGCCCCAGCAGCCAAGGCGAAGGCCAACCCTTTTGAAGGGGCCGACAGCTTCAGGGTGCCTTTCATTGGCGGGCCATTCGCGGCGGCCGGCGGGATGGGGGCTGCGGCGGCTGCCGCCGCCGCCGCTGCCTATGCCGGGACGGGCTCGGCCCCGGGCACGCCGGGGGGCGTGCTGGCCGTGGCGCCGCGCGCCAGCAGCGGCGACGGCAGCAGGGGCAGCGGCGGCGGCGGCGGCGGCAGCGGCAGCGGCAGCGGCAGCGGCAGCGGCGGCGGTGTGGCGGTGGCCAGCGGGCCCGGTGCGTTTGACCGCGGAGCAGCAGGCCCGGCTGCGGCGGTGATGGCGGGGGCTGCGGTCGCTGCAGCGGGGGCGAGCGGCGGATCCGCAGCAGCGGGCGGCGGCGGCGGCGCGGTTCCACTGGTGGCTGCTGCCGCGGGGCCCGGCCAGGGCGGCCCCCGACAGCCGCGCGTGCTGGTGCCGGGCTTCAGCAACGTCTCGATCCACGAGATATCGCCGGCGGACGACAGCAGCACTGAAGAAGACGACGGCGGCGGCGGCGGAGGCAGCGGCGACGGCGGCAGCGGGGGCGAGGCCGGCGCCGGCAGCGGCGGCGGACAGCGCCCCGCCTTTGGCGGCGGCGGCGCCGCCGCCGGCCCTGCTGTGGCGGCCGCCACGATGGCAACGGCGGCGCGGCCCGCTGCGGCGGCCAGCGGCGGCGGCGGCGGCGGCGGAGGCCGGGGCGTCGCGGGGGGCTCTGATGCCGACGACGAGGCGGAGGGGGAGGCCGGCGGGCAGTGGCAAGACCACGAGCAGGACGACGCGGCCGCAAGCCGGGTGCCCCTCCTGCCGCCCGCCGCGCCCGCCGTGCGCGCCGGCGCGGCGCTCGTCGGCCCGGGCGCGCCGCCGCCGGCGCCGGCAGGCGCGGAGGCGCCCGGGCTGGTGATGCGGCGCGCGGGCTCGGCGCGGCTGCTCGTCGCCCCCTCGCCCTCGCCGCCGCCGCCGCCCTACCCCGGGGATGGCCACGGCGCCCCGCCGCGGCGCGCGCCGGCGCTGGGGGGGCTCGAGGGCGCGCCGCCGCCGTACGGAGGCGCGGCGGACGACGACTCGGCCCCCCTGGTGCCGCGCCGCGGCGGCGCCGCCGGCGGCGACGGCGCGGGCGCGCTGTCCGTGGAGTGGCGCGGCGCGCCGCCCCGCGCCGCGCGGCTGCGGGGCGCGTGGCTCGCGGCGGCGGCGGCGGCGGCGCTGGCGGTGGTGGTGCTGGCCGTTGCGCTTGCGGTCTCGCTGCGGCGGCGGCGGGGGGCGTGACGCCGCCGCCCAAGCCGTTCAGGAGGGGGCGCGGTCAACGGGTCAAGGGGCGGTCCGGCCGGCCGGCGCGGTCGGCCGGCGCGGTCGAATGTGCGCATTGCCAGGCCGTGAGGCATTCCCAAAACGTTCCCAGGAGCTTTCCTGAGTGGGAGCCGCATCGGGCCTCTTCGTCTTGAGCCCGCGGGGCTGTGCGGCTGTCGGCCGCCGGGCCCCGGTGACGGCGGCGGGTGTGTCGGCGAGAACGGTAACATCGAGGACTGCGACCCCAGCCAAAAGTTGAAGGCGACCACCAGCAAAGTCCAGAGCCCGCGCAGCCGCGCATACGCATCGCTTCAGGGCCGCAGCAAGGTTGGCGCCCTCGCCGGGCTTCTGGATCGGGCCGGCCCCGCTTTTGAGGAAATCAAAGAGATTCAGGCGTTGCTTTGCGGATCCTCATTGGCCCCTCGGCGGTCGCGGACGGTCGTCTGCTTATGGCCACAAAATCCCCGCGCGGTGCAACCTCCCTTCCGCGCCGCAGGGCACGAGCTGGCGCTCGCAGTGGGATTCAGAAGCCGCGCCCCCATCCTCTGCCGCCGGCTGAGCCCCGCCGGAGGCCCGCACGCGGCGCACCGCGGCGCAGCGCACGCGGCGCGGCGCCCGGCAGCTGAAATGGCGGGGGCCAAGCACTCGATCGTCTGGTTCCGCAAGGTGGCTTTTGAATTCGATGCTGCGTTCCGATTGCAGCTTCGAGGGGATGCCGCGGTCGCTGCGTCGGAAACAGCCTGGCCGGTTTTGTGGACGCAGCTGGCGGCCCCTGCAGGCTTGCCCCGAGGTCAGCAGCGCGCCGACCGCTCTTCCCGACGCGCACCCGCTCCCCCTCCCCCCGAAAACCCCAACCACCAAAGGGCCTGCGGCTGCACGACAACCCCGCGCTGCTGGCGGCGTGCGACGGCGCGGCGCGCGTGTACCCCGTGTTTGTCATCGACCCACATTTCCTGCAGAGCGGGCAGTACAGGTTGGTTGGAAGGGTTGGTTGGAGTGCTTGTTTTCGCATGTGTGTGTGTGTTTGAGTGTGTTGTTGGCGTCGTCATTTTGGTGTGCTGTGCGCCTTGTAATTTTTTGCTGGACTTTGTTTTGTGGTGCCACGACACAGCTGACGAGGATGTTCATCAGACAGACATGCACGCCCCGTTTGATGCCGTACAAAACAAAGCCAAAAACCCAAATAAAAAGAACCAATGCAAAAAAACCAAACAGGGTGGGCGTCAACCGCTACAACTTTCTGCTGGAGAGCCTCAAGGACCTAGACAAAAGGTGACTCTTCGCCCTGATGAGGAATTGCAAAGTTGCATTTCTCAATGGCGCATGCGCATTTGTTGAGTCCTCGGCGCCCTCTGCTTTCATCAGTTCGTTTGCCACATACCCCTCCTTTTCCCGGCGCTTCAGCAACAAATAGCCGCCCTCACCAGCCCACGCTCTCCACGCCCCCAGCGGCAGCCGCCGCGCTTGCCCGCTGGATTTGGCGCCGGCCGCCATGCGTCCTCCCCTCCCCTCCCCAACCGACTCCGACCCCCCCCCTCCCGCCCCACCCGCCCCACCCGCCGCCCCGCGCCGCCGCAGCTTCCGCGCCCGCGGCAGCCGGCTGATCGTGCTGCGGGGCAAGCCGGAGGAGGTGCTCCCCCGGGCATTCAGGGACTGGAAGGCGAGCGGGCGGGGGGGGGGGGAGGGGAGGGCGGCGGAGGGGGGAAGGGGCGGCTGAGGGGTGTGTGGAGGGGAGGAGGGCGAGGCGGCTTTGGGCGCGGCAGGCCAAGGCTGAGGTTCTGGCGGCTGCCAGCTGGGCGCAGGTGCAACGAACTGTGCACTCGGACTCTCGGAGCCTGGCCGCTGGCTGGAGAGAGCTCCTAGTCAGCAGCTGCCCGCCAACAGCCTCGTAACCACCGCACACCCCCCCTAAAACGCCTGCTGATCTCAGATCACCCAGCTGTGCTTTGAGGCGGACGTGGAGCCGTATGCGCAGGCGCGCGACGCCGCCATCTCGGCCGCCGCGGCAGAGGCGGGGGTCGAGGTGTCGGTGCACACCAGCCACACCCTCTGGGTGAGCGGCCCGGGTTCGGCTCTGATCGGCCTGCCTTTGTTTTTCTATCGACCCGGTCGGCTTTGTCGGCTTGCTTGGCTGTGCTGGCTCTGCTCCCCATTTATTGCGCGCACGCCTCATCGGATGAGCTTCTTGGCCTGCCATATATATGGGAACTGCCCGATGCTTCTCGTTCAGTGAGCCGCAGCCCAACCGCGCAAGCCCCGAACCTCCAGAGTCCCGACCGTCCCCGCCTCCCCCCCTCCCACCGCCCCCCAAGGACCCCGCCGCCCTCGTCGCCGCCAACGGCGGCAAGGCGCCGCTGACGATGCAGTCGTTTACTAAGCTGGTCGACCGCCTCGGCGCGCCCCCCCCGCCCTCGCCGCCGCCGCCGGACGCGCTGCCGCCGCCCGACGGCGCCGCGGCGGGCGCGGGGGAGGGTGCGACGGGGGTGCCAACTCTGGAGGAGTGCGGCTTTGGGGCGCAGGCGCCGACGGCGCCGTTCAAGGTGGGCGCTTTGCTGGGTCGGGCGGCTTGGGGTGGCCGGTCGCGTTTTTAGGGTTTAAGGTTAGGGTTTGCGCCCGCCGCCTGCCGCGCCGCGGCCTGCCGCGTGTCGGGCCAGAAGCAGCCCCTCCAACCAACCGGCCAGGAGCCAACAGGCAGGCGGCGAAGGCTTGCGCCCTCCCGAACCGGTCAAACCGGTCAAAAACGAGGAAGAGTCCCTCAAAAAGCCGACCTCTCCCCCCAAAAAACAAACCGTGCACCCCCCCTCTCAGGGCGGCGAGACCGAGGCGCTCGCGCGGCTGGAGGCCTCCCTGTCGGACCCCCGCTGGGTGTGCGCCTTTGAAAAGCCCGCGACTGATCCCTCGGCTTTCGAGCGGCCCGCCACGACGGTGCTGAGCCCCTACCTAAAGTTCGGCTGCCTCAGCGCGAGGTGGGGGGGGTGCTTTTTTTGCTGTTTTCTTCTTGGTTTGGCGGCTTGCTTTGCGCCCGCTTGCGGCACGGGGCAGCGCCTCCGTCGCAGCAGCCTGCCGCAAAGCACGACAAATCGCCCCCTTTGAAAAACGCATCACAACCCCTCCAACCCGCGATGACTCATCCAGGCTATTCCACCAGAAGCTGCTCGCCGCCTACAAAGCCGCCAAGGGGCAGCACTCCAAGCCGCCGGTCAGCCTGCGGGGCCAGCTGCTGTGGCGGGAGTTTTTCTACGCGGTGCGCGTGCGTGCGTGCGTGCGCGCATGCGTGGTTGCGTGGGTGCGTGCGTGCGTGCGTTTGCGTGTGCGTACTTCTTTGCAGGTTGGGCTCGCCCTCCCACCCCCTGTAAATCGCCCAAAACCACCCCCCCTAAATCGCCCAAAGCCGCCTGCCTTCAATTCGCCTCCCCAAAACCGCCTTCCCGAAATGGCCTCCCCAAAACCGCCAGGTCGGCAGCCACACCCCCAACTTCAACCGCATGGAGGGCAACCCGCTGTGCCGGCGCATCGATTGGGACGCAAACGGCGAGCTGCTGGCGGCGTGGAGGGAGGGGCGGACGGGGTACCCCTGGATCGACGCGATCATGGTGCAGGTGGGTGCTGTTCGGGCGGGTTTTCGGGCGGTCTTTTTGGTGGTTTTGGCGGTTTTTATGGGTGGGTTAAGCATGGTGCAGGGGCGGACGGGGTACCCCTGGATTGACGCGATCATGGTGCAGGTGGGTGCCGTTTGGGCGGTTTTTTGGGCGTTTTTTTGGCGGTTCTCGGGGTGGTTTCGGGGGTTGTTTGGGGACGTTGGTTGTGGCGGTTTTGGACGCGCTTCAATGGGGTTTTGGGCGGCCATTTGTGATAACCGAGTCCCCTCAAACCCCCCAAAACAACCCCGAGCTGCGCGAGTGGGGCTGGATGCACCACCTCGCCCGCCACAGCGTGGCCTGCTTCCTCACTCGCGGCGACCTGTACCTATCCTGGGAGGAGGGGCAGGCGGTGTTTGAGGAGCTGCTGCTGGACGCGGTGGGTTTGTTTGGAGGGGGGGCTTGCAAAAAGGCTTTTTCTCTTTTGTGGCTGTGGCCGCGTGTGTTTACGGGCTGCTCCATTCTGGTGCACAACCTCCCTGAACCGCTTCTCTAAAGCCTCCCAAACCCTCCTCAAATCCTCCTTTCCAAACCCATCCCAACCCCCCCTTTCCGAACCCTCCCCCAGGACCACTTTCTCAACGCCGCCAACTGGCAGTGGCTCTCCGCCTCTGCCTTTTTCAACCAGTACTACCGCGTCTACAGCCCGGTGACGTTTGGGAAGAAGTATGACCCGACCGGCGCCTTCATCCGCAGGTTCCTGCCGCAGGTGGGGGGGGGGCTTGGACAAATGTGTGTTGAGGGGAGTGTCGGTGGGAAAGGGCGCCCTTTTTGCGCCCAGGCGGTTGTGCAGGGCGCCTTCATCCGCAGGTTCCTGCCGCAGGTGGGGGGGGGGGGCTTGGAAAAGTGCGTTGCAGGGGGAGTGTCGGTGGGAGAGGGCGCCTTGGAGGCGCCCTTTTTGCCCCAGGCGGTTGTGCAGGGCGCCTTCATCCGCAGGTTCCTGCCGCAGGTGGGGGGGCTGGGGGAAAAGCGGCAAAAGCTTGTTGGTGTGGGAAGAATGTGGTAGGTGCAAAAGGGGGCCTCGGGGCCGTGTGCAGGCTGTTGGAAACACCGGGCCCCCCAAAACCAAAACTGCACCCCTGAAATTCAAAACCGCCCAAAACCGCCCAAAAAACAGCTGGCAAAGTACCCCGCCAAATACATCTACGAGCCCTGGACCGCCCCCCTCGAGGTCCAGAAGTCCTGCGGCTGCGTGGTGGGGCGCGACTACCCCTTCCCGGTGGTGGACCACACCGCGGCCAGCAAGCGCAACATGGAGCGCATGAAGGCGGCGTACGCGGCAAACAAGTGGGCTCCTTGGTTGGGGTTTGGGGTTTAGGGTTTAGGGCTTGGGGTTTACGGTTTGGGGTTGAGCACACCTCCTAAACCCTTAGGAATGGTTTTGCAATTGACCTCCAGGAGGGCGGTCCGGGGGCTCCCTTTTCTGCTTGCGGCTCTGTTCCGCTTTGCGGCGCTTGTGCTCCCGGCCGCCGAAAGCCTCCCGCGCCGGCGCGAAAGCCTCCCCCGCGTTCCAACCGGCCACCCCCCTCCCAAACCCTCCAATCGCCAGGGCCGACGGCGAGGAGGGCGGCGGCGGCGGCGGCGGCGGCGGCGGCGGCGGCGGCGCGGGCGCGGGCGCCAAGCGCGCGGCAGGCGGCGGCGGCGGCGGCGGCAAGGGCGCGAAGAGCGGCGGCGGCGCGGCGGGCGGGGGGCCCAAAAAGCAGAAGACTCTGGAGGAGCTGTTCGGCCAGGCGGGCAGGAAGGGCGGCGGCGAGTGAGCCGGCCGAAAATGGGCGAAGGCAACTTAGCCCCCCCACCGGCTGCCCAACAGCAGGAAAGCCTGCACGGCCGTAGCTGCCCGCGGGCGGTTGCGATGAGCGGCCGCCCAGCCCCCCCTGCTACCCGCACGCTTCGCGTCCGAAGCTCCCAACGTTTGGTCCCGCCCCCCCCCCCCACACACCCGACTACCGTACATACCCACCACCGATGCGGCGGCCGGGGTGCCGCAATTGGTGCGGCGCCCCTCTCCCGCCCCGCCCCAAACGCTGCGCGTTTTTCCCGCCCCACTGCGTTTTGACTGCTGCGCGCGCACGTCTCGATTCCTTTGCCTCGCCCCCCTCCCACCCGGCCCCATTGGGCCGCCCAAGTTGCGGCAAACATTGTAAGCGCTTCAAACCGGCGATGCGTCCAGCCTAGTGGGCTGCCGGGTCAGGGACCTTTGGAGGGGCCAGGAGAACGTACGAATTCGCAACTCGATTGGGCCGTTCGCTTACCTATCTACTCGGTCCTTCAGCTTGGCGCGCGGTCAACCGGCAGTCAGGATGAGGGGGCGCAACTGGAAGCGGCGCGCTCACCACGGCGCCGCACTCGGCCCACCCTGCCTGCTGGTCTCCTTTGCCGCTGCGGTCCGCGCCGCACTGCCAAGGCCCGCCGCCGCCGCAGGCAGGGGTCCTTCATATCGATTGCGTTGCCGGCACGCACATACACAAGCTGTTCCGGCCCCAGGAAACCAAAGCACCTGCGCCCAGACCACCTCCGGGAGGCCTCGCTGTGGGGCCAGAGCCCGTCTCCCCCGCCACCAGGACGCGCGTGGAAGTGGTGAGTGCGGCCGAGGCTTCGAGGGGCCGCGGGGGGCGAGTTCGGGCGTGGTTCGGCGCGTGCAGCGGGGCCGCTGCGCACCACGCTGCCTGCGGCACCACCGCCCCCGCACCAGACCGCCGCCGCCTTGCTGATGATCGCATGCGGCCCCCTCGCCCCTTGGCACACAGGTAGGCACACACCATGCCGCCCGATACACGCGCGGCGGCCCTGCCGCAGGATCTGCTGGCGCGCATCTGCTCCTTCCTGCCGCCCGGGGACGCGGTCCTGACGGCGCCCCGCCTGAGCAAGGCCTGGGCCGCGGCGGCGGCGCCGCGCGTTGCCGAGGAGCGGAAGGTGGCGGCGGCCCTGAAGGAGGAAGCCTTGCGACAGGGTGCGCACAAGGTCTTTTCGGTGCCGCCGTGGGCGCTGCAGGAGGCGTGGCCGCAGCTGACGCGCCAGCAGCGCAGGCTCGCGGCCGCGCGCGCCGCCTTCCACGGCGACCTGGCCGTGCTGAAGTGGGCTCTGCCGCAGCGGGACGACACTGGCACGCTCTGCTGCATCGCAGCGGCGGCTGGCGGCCAGCTCGAGGCGCTGCAGTGCGCGCGCGGGCTGGGCTGTGAGTGGGACAGCGGAACCTGCACTGAAGCGGCGCGCGGCGGCCAGCTGGCTGTGCTGCAGTGGGCTCGCGCCCAGCAGCCGCCCTGCCCCTGGAGCGAGAGGACTTGCAGGGACGCGGCCTGCGGCGGCCACCTGGCCGTGCTGCAGTGGTTACGTGGCCAGCAGCCGCCCTGCCCCTGGAGAGAGGGTACTTGCAACACAGCGGCGAGTGGTGGCCACCTGGCCGTGCTGCAGTGGGCGCGTGCCCAGGAGCCGCCCTGCCCCTGGAGCGAGGAGACATGCAGCGCAGCGGCCTGCGGCGGCCACCTGGCTGTGCTGCAGTGGTTGCGCGGCCAGCAGCCGCCCTGCCCCTGGAACAAGTGGACCTGCAACACAGCGGCGTATGGTGGCCACCTGGCCGTGCTGCAGTGGGCGCGCTCCCAGGAACCGCCCTGCCCCTGGGACGAGTGGACTTGCCGTAATGCGGCCAGCTGCGGCCACTTGGCTGTGCTGGAGTGGTTGCGCGGCCAGCAGCCGCCCTGCCCCTGGAGCGAGCTGACTTGCAGCGCAGCAGCGTATGGTGGCCAGCTGGCCGTGCTGCAGTGGATGCGCGCCCAGCAGCCTCCCTGCCCGTGGGATGAGGGGACTTGCCATGATGCGGCGTATGGTGGCCAGCTGGCCGTGCTGAAGTGGGCGCGCTCCCAGGATCCGCCCTGCCCCTGGAATGAGGGGACTTGCCGTGCAGCCGCTGGCGGCGACCACCTGGCTGTGCTGCAGTGGGCGCGCGCCCAGGACCCGCCCTGCCCCTGGAATGGGGCGACATGCAGTGCAGCCGCTGGCGGCGGCCACCTGGCTGTGCTGCAGTGGGCGCGCGCCCAGGACCCGCCCTGCCCCTGGAATGGGGCGACTTGCTGTGCAGCAGCTGAGCACGGCCACCTGGCCGTGCTGCAGTGGGCTCGCGCCCAGGACCCGCCCTGCCCCTGGAACGCAAGATTTTGCTATCACCTTGCAAGGGTCGGCCCCATCGTGGAGTGGATCCAAGCGCATGCGGCGCTCGAGGGCGTGTTGCTTTGAGGCCCGCGCCGCACTGAATGGCGGCGCGTAGCTGCTCCTTGTTTCCCGTAAAGGCTGGCCGCGCCCCCAATAAACCCCCTGCTGCCACCCAACGAGGCCTCCCTTCCCCCCCAAGCGGCCCTCAACCCCTTAGCATGGTTCCTCAATTGCAGCCTTTTGCGGCCGACGGGGCCTTCCTGCGTTGGCACTGTGGCCAGCCACCCTTTCGCAGCCCCTCTCTTGCTGTAAAACCCACAACCCTGCAGCGCAAGTGAATGGGGGTTTACAGTTTACACCGCACAGGTGGGAAGCAAAAGCGAAACCAGTGGGCTGGGCAAAGCGGCTGTGGTCACCGCTTTCACTGAGGGACACTGCCCAATCCAGAGGCGTGGGCTAGCCCCGCCCACAGCAGCGACCCATCTGCCCCCACCGCCACCGCCATTGCGGTGCCGCCACCCGCAGCGGTCGCCACCCCTGGCCGCCGCCACTGCCGCCCGCGGCGTCGCTTCACTTCATCAGCGGGAACGCGATGACGTCGCGGATGGAGGGCGAGTCGGTCAGCAGCATCACCAGCCGGTCAACGCCGATGCCCAGCCCCCCGCAGGGCGGCATGCCGTACTCCAGAGCGGTTATGAAGTCGTAGTCAACCTCAACCTCGTACGGCGCGTCGTCGTCGTCCGAGGCGGCGGCGCGCGCGGCGCCGTCCGAGTCGGCCGCGGCGGCGGCGGCGGCGGCGGCGGCGGCGGCGGCGGCGTCGACGGCGGCGCGGTGGGAGGCGAACTGCGCCTCGAAGCGCGCGCGCTGCTCCAGCGGGTCTGTCAGCTCGCTGAACGCGTTGGCCAGCTCGCGGCCTGCGGTTTCAGGGCGCGGGGCGGTGGGTGGTGTCGTTGTTGTTGGTGGAGGGGTGGGGGCCGTTGCGGATTCAGCTGCTGGCATGCTATTACAGCTTTAGCCTGCCATATAAGGCCAGCTGTCCGCTGGATTGGCTAAAGGCGCCAGCCGGGTTCAAACCCACGAAGGAGCGCGGGCGGAGCGTTGCAGCCCGCGCCGCCGAAAACCAGCCCCGGCCGGACCCACCCGCGATGAACAGCTCGAACCGCTCCGTCACGCCAGGCTTTGACCGGTGCGGCTTTGCCAGCGGGCTGATCTCCACCGGGTGCTCCAGCACAAAGGTGGGCTGCACCAGGGATGACTCGGCGAGGGCCTCGAACATCTCATTGAGGACGATGCCGGTGGAGGGGGCGGAGCGGATTTTGGAGGCCGCCTTGCGGGCGGCGTCGCGGTCGGGGGCGGACTCGAGGGCCTGGGGGTTGGGGGTTGTTGGGGGTTGGGGGTCGGCGGTTAGCGGTTGAGGGGTTGGCGGTTGGGGGTTGGGGGTTGGGAGTGTGAGCGCAGGCAAAGCCTGAATTTGTGCAGGCGCCCCGCTCGGCCGCCCGCGCGCGCGCGGCGCGGCGGCCGCCGGGGTCCAGCACTGCCAAACAGCCGCCGTCGTCAGCAGCCGCAACCCCCCCCCAAAATGCCCACCTGCAGCGCGGCCGCGCGCGCCCCCTCGACGTCGCCGGCGTAGCCTCCCATCAGGTCCAGCCCCCCGGCAGCTTCCTTGACCTGCGGGCGGGCCGTTGGGCGCGGCGGGGGCAGGTCTAAGCGGCCGGGCGGGGCGGGGCTTTGTGGGGAGGGTGCTGGTGGCTTGTTACGGGCGGGTGCATGGGCTGTGCTGCTGCTCGCAGCGCGCTTGCGTGCACGGCTGGTCGGTGGCGTCCCCTTTCCTTCTCCAAGCGCCTGGCAAGTGGACTGGCTGCAGATTGGCCGTCATCCGTCGCTTAGCAGCGCACTCCCCTCTTGTTTCCAAGCAAGCAGATCACCACATGCCCATCAGTCATTACGTCACCCCGCGCCCACCAGATCGTTCATCGTCGCCCGCCGGAAGGGCGACCCCAGGTCGATCTCGCAACCCTGGTACGGCACCCGGGTTACGCCGGTGACGGCCAGCGCGCAGGCGCGCAGGACGCCCTCTGTGAGGTCCATCATGTCGTTGTAGTCGGCGTAGGCCTGGGTTTGGGGGTTTCGGAGGTTTTTTTTGGGGGGGGGTGGAGGTTTTGGGGGGATTCAGAGGTGTTTTTTGGGGCGATAGGGTGTGGAGGTTTTTTTGGGAGGGGGGTGCCAGGTTGACTGGGGTCGGAGTGGAGGTTTGAGGGAGGTTTGTTGTGCCGTTGTAACAAAAAAGACTCTCCCGGGTTCGTGGCGCGATGGGCGCGAACCCCAAGCCCCAAGCCCCGTGCCATGCAAGCCGCCCCGGGGCGGTCAACAATTGGCGCGCGGCGCCCTCCCACCTGGTAGCACTCCACGCTGGTGAACTCGGGGTTGTGGCGCGAGGACACGCCCTCGTTGCTGTTTTTTTAGGGGGGGTTTCCGTTGGTTGGTTGGGGTTCAGTGCGTTTTCATTATCTGGGTTTTGAGGGAGGGGGGTGGGCAGATCGCACAGGCTCCATCGTGGGGTCGCCCCCCCCCATGCTTGTAATTGTCTTGAACCCCCTGCTCACCGGAACACCCGGCCCAGCTCAAACACGCGCTCAAAGCCGCCCACCACCTGCGGAGGGGCGGGGCGCGGGGGCGCGGGCCGTTGGGCGGGCGGCGCTCGGGCATCTGCGAGGCCACTGCACGCAGCGAGCAGCAGCAGCGCCCGACCAGCCGGGGCGGGACCCCAGCCCGGCGCGCACATGCGCAGCGCCTCCTCCAAAGGGGAAAAGGCGCCCCCCGGGGTCGCACCATGCGCTTGAGGTGCAGCTCCGTGGCGATGCGCAGCGTGAAGGGCCGGCCGAGGGCGTTGTGGTGCGTCACGAAGGGGCGCGCGTCGGCGCCGCCGGCGACGGACTCGAGCACGGGGGTCTCGACCTGGGGCGGGGGTTTGTGCCGGTTCGGGGAGGCGTTTTGGGGAGGCGTTTTTGGAGGGGCGTTTGGTGTGAGTCAGAAGCTGGAACTTTCCCCCCTCCAGTTTCTGCCCAAAGCACAAACCGCCGCCACACAAAACACACAAAAGCACCTCCTCCCACCTCCAGAAAGTCCCTCTCCTCCAGGTAGCGCCGTATCGTGGACACCACCTTTGACCGCGCCCTGAACGTGGCGCGCGTGGTGTCTGACACGATGAGGTCCAGGTAGCGCTGGCGGTAGCGCTTCTCCACGTCGCCGAGGCCGTGCCACTTGTCGGGCAGAGGCAGGAGCGCCTTTGTCAGCACCTGGGTGGTGGTTGTTTTGGGGGGGGATGCGCGTTCGCCGCGGTTTGCCAAGGTTGTGGCGGCCGTGTGCGGGCGCCGGCTGCGCTCCCCCAAACAACCTCCAGCCCACCCCAAAACCCAAAAAAAGCACTCGCGCCCACCCCCAAACCCCTCACCCCCCCCAAAAAAAACCTCCCGCCCCACCTCCACGCTGCCGGCCACCACGGACAGCTCCCCCTTCTCAGTCCTCTTGACCCCCCCGCGCGCCCCCACGATGTCCCCCACGTCGATCTGATTCTTCACCGCCGCAAAGCCCCCCGGCTGGGCTTCCTCCAGGCGGGCCTTGTCCACGTAAAGCTGCACCGTGCCCCTGTCGTCGCGGATGGACACGAACGCGAGCTTGCCCATGACCCGGCGCGCGATGACGCGGCCCGCGACGGCGACGGCGGCGGAGGGGGCCTCCTCGCCTGCGCGCGGGGCGGGGCGGGGCGGGGCGGGGCGGGGCGGGGCGGGGCGGGGGGGGGGGGGGGGGGGGGGGGGGGGGGGGGGGGGGGGGGCGGGGGGGGGGGGGGGGGGGGGGGGCGGGGCGGGGGGGGGCGGGGGGGGGGGGGGGCGTTTCGCGGGGGCGGGGTGGGCGCGTGGGAAGGCGCACGCGGCACGCCGTGTTGGGTAGCGCATGTGCTTGCCACATGCGCAGGCGTTTGCACCGGGGGATTGCAGTTTGCAGCTGCCAAAGGGAAGCTGCCTCGAACAAACAGCCATGTGCCCGCGCCGCAAGCGCATGCGGACGCGCATGCGCTGCCCGCACTCCCTCCTCACCCGGCTCGAGCCCGCCGTACTGCTCCGCCAGCTCATCGGTGTAGTGCGTCCGGTCAAAGCGGTACGCGTACGGCTCCTGGCCCGCGTCCCGCAGCTCCTGGGCCTTCTGGATGCGCAGGGCTCGGATCTCCTCCGCACTGGAGGTGCTCTGCTGCTGCTGGCCCTGCTGCTGCTTGCCGGGGCCGCCGCCCTTCTTCTTGCCGCCGCCGCCGCCGGGGCCGGTGGCGCCGGGCTTGGCGGGCTGCTGCTGCTTGGCCGCCTGCGGCTGCTTGGGCGCCTGCGGCTCGTCCTGCTGCGGCTGCTGCTGTGTTTGTTGTTGGTCCTCGACGGCCGCGCCCCGCTGCCTGCGAGGGGGATGGGGCGGTAAGGGGTTGGGGCCGGCGCCGACGCGCGGCTGCGGCTGCGGCGCGCGTGCATGCGCGCACCCCATGCGCGGGTGCGGCGGCGGCGGCGGGCGGTGCACGCGCGCGCCGCATGGGGGGCCCTGCGCCCGCCGCATTCTGCCTCTGCGCATCCCTCCCGCGCCCGCGGCCCGCGGCCCCCGCGAATGGCGGCAGGCGGCGCTCACTCCGCAGCGGCGGCGGCGGCGCGCAGTCCCAGCGGCGGCCGGCACCAGCCCGCGTTGGCCTGGCGCACGAGCTGCCGCACGGGCAGTCGCGACAGCATGATGCCTCCTCGCAGCGACTGCATTGCCGCGGCCGCGCCCGGTCCCCGCCTGCTGTGGTGGTGGCGAGCTTGGTGGCGAGCACTCGGCACACCCCGACGCGGAGCTCTATAAACTCGATGGCGGGGGCCTATATGGTATACCGACCACACAAACTTGCTTTTGGACAACCCCGCGAGGCCAAGCACGACCGCTGGGGATCTGCTGCCGTTCGGCGAGGCCGCTCGGGCCAGCCGGCGTCCTGCGATCGCCGCGCCGCTTTTCTGCGTCGCTTCCAGAGCCGGAGACGCCAATCGAGGCCGGCTCGCGCCCTTACGGCCCCTGTGACGCCCGATTGGGGAGGTCCAGCGGGTCGGTGTGCCGTCCCCAGCTCCCAATGGCGACGCGCGCCATCCACGCCCTGCTGGACGAGCCTTCGGGGCCTCTTAGGGGCCTCAAGCCCGAGCAGGCGCCCGGCAGGGGCTTCCGAGACACGCTCGCAGGTGCGCGGCGCGGCGGGGCGGCGCGCCGCACCGCTGGCGCCTCGAAGCAGCCGCTTCGAAAACGCGCGCGCGCCGCCGGGGCCCGGGGCGGCCGCACGGTCCGCCGCGGCGGGTCGCGGCGCCGTCTTGAGCGTGCGGTGGGGGCGGACCACCGCAACGAGGCAGCGCCTGCACCGCAGCGGCCCGCCGCCGGCCCGCGCCTCGGCGCTCTGCCACCCCACCCACGGGCGCCTCGCGCCCCCGCGCCCCCGCCCCCGCTGGGCCGACCCACGCACGCCCAACCCCCCTCCCTCCGCCCCTCCTCAAGGCGCTGACCAGGACGACGGCACCGGCGCCCCCGCGCCGCCGCGGCGCGACCACCACCGCTACCCGCCCTCCCTCGAGCTCAGCCGCCCCCTCTCGCGCGGCGCCGCCTCGATCGCCTCGGCCGACGGCCTGCCCGTGCCGCTGGGCGCGTCCGACCTGTCGCCGGTGCCGCGCGGCGCGGGGCGGGCGCTGAGGCTCGGCAGCCGGGCGGCCAGCGAGTCGGGGGCGGTCGCGCGGTCGCGGCAGGCGGTGCTGCTGGGGCCGTCGCGGTGAGGGGGCGGCGCGTGGTCTGGAGGGGGCGGCACGTGGTCTGGGGGGGGGGTCGCTTGGCGGTTGGGGCGGTCGCCAGGGGCCGTGCGGCAGCGTCAGGCCAGCCTGGCCTGCCCCCTCCCTGGCAGCTGCCAATGGCGCGCGGCAACCCCGCGTCTCCTCGAAAGGCCTCGGCCCGCTGCTGATGCAGCCCGCCCGTGGCGCGGCCTTGGCCCCCCTCCCCCCCCGCGTTCCAAACCGCAGCCCCGCGCCCGCCAAGATCTGGAAGCGCCGCTTTGTGAAGCTGCTGGTCGTCGGCGACAGCGGGCTGGGCAAGACGACGCTCATCTCGTCGCTGCTCAACACGGCGCAGGAGACGGTGCAGGTGGGGGCCGCGCCGCGGGGTGGGGTGGCCGGCGCTGCGGCGTGCGCCGCGGTGGTGCGCGCGTGCATGTGCTCGCGCGTACGCGCTTTGCCCTGTGATTGGCGCCAACGCAACCTGCTTGATGAAAGCACCGGCCCAATCGGCACCAATCCAATTATCCCGCAGGTCCACGATGGCACCAGCACCTCGCTGTCTGACTTCAGGCGCGACCCCGACAGCCTGGTCACCTCTGTCAGGTGCGTCCGCTCGGCTTCCGCTGCGGCCGGCTTAGTCTGCTGCAGCTGGAGTGCATGCTGCTGGCTGGCAGTCGCATGCTGCCGCCCCAGCACTGGCGCGCCACTGGTCGGCGGTTGCATGCGGCTCTCGGCCCCAGCGGCATGCGGCCGCCGCCGCCCTCGGCAGCACGCGGGCCCCTGCATGCAACAGGGGGCTCGCGGGCGCAGGCTGCGCCTTTCAGGCCCGCAGCCAAGTCCCAACCCACTCCCCCCCTCAAAAAACCGCAGCTGGAAGGACGAGGAGGCGCGCGAGGTGTGGTCGGTGCGCATCCAGGACACGCCCGGCTATGGCGACGACACCAACATCCAGACGCACATCGACATGGTGGGCGCGCGCGCGCGCGTGTGCTTGTAGGGGGCGCATGCTTGTTGGGGCCGCATGCGTCTATGAAAGCGTGTGTGGGCGTGCCTTTAAACCATGCAAGCGTTTCATGCTTTTTGAACCATGCTAGCTGCCAAGCGGTTCCAAAACTCGAAACCGCCCCCGAAACCCCCAGATCATGGCGTACGTCGAGCAGCAGAACCGGACCTGGCTGCAGATGGAGTCGGCAAAGGAGAGGTGGGGCGGCCGGTTGAGTTTGTGCCGCGCGTTTGGCGCCCCACCCTGCTTTGCTCAAGCCGTCCGCCTGGTTGGCGGGCCAAGCAAAACCCCGGTTCTGGGGTTTGAGGTTGAGGTTGTGTTGGCCGGCCTGCTGCAGATCACACAAACCGAGTGACTGGCTGACTGAAAGCGGCCAAAAAAAACATAAACGGCGCTTTGTTGCCGCAGGATGGTTGACATGAGCGAGGTGGACGACCCCCGCGTGGACGCGGTGGTGATGTGCCTGCCGCCCCACAGGCTGCGCGGCAACGACGTGCGGTGAGAAAAGGATAAAGCTGGTTCCGCGCGCCTGCCACCGCATGGGGTTCTTTTTGAGAGACGGCCGGGCTGCGATTGCACAGTCCATGCATGCGTGGCGCAGCGCGCTCGCACGATGAGAAACAAAGCAACCCCAAGCATCACTCCTTTCCCACCTCACCCCAAAACCCAGCTACATGCACCAGCTGGGTCGCCTCGTGCCCATCATCCCCGTCATCACAAAGGCCGACACCATGACGATCAACGAGGCTCAGCGGTTCAGGCAGGAGGTGGCGGGGCGGCTGCAGGTGCGGCGCTCGCTTCCCAATACTTGCTTTTTTGGAGTTGCCGTCGGTTCACAGCCTTGCGCGCGTGTGCATGTGAACCTCCCCTGCTGTGCCTCCCAACGCTTGGGAGCACGTCTGCACGCACAAGTACATGGGTGCACGCACCCATGACTGAGCGGCCGGTCGTTGCCTGCACCTCGGCACACACACAGAGCCGCTCCACCTGCCGCGCCCTCACACCCCGAAACCAACCGCCAAGCCTCTCACCCGCCCCCGCCCCCACCCCCCCAGAACCCCGAGGTCCGCGGCATCAAGGGCGCCATCAGCACCTTTGGCTTCTCCTCCTCCGCCCTCGAGCGCGCCGGCCTCGACCCCACCGGCCCCTCTTCCTCGGTCTACCCCTTTGTTGTGATCTCCTCCAACGACGTGCACCAGGGCATGCTGCACACCGAGCCGCCCGTGTACTGGCCGCAGCGCGCGTACAGGTGGGGCACCGCCGAGGCCTTCAACGCGGAGCACAGCGACCTGCTGGCGCTGAGGTGGGTTTGTTGACTTTGCGCGTTGGCTTTGGTGGCTTTGCGTGGCTGGCTGCTGGCTTTGGTGACTTGCTTGGCTGTTGTGGCTTGCTGCGCTGTTGGCTTTCCAGCCTGCAAAGCAGTCCCCTTGGCTGCAAAGGCCCTCGACGGGCCGCAGCGGTGGGTACGGGACAGCTGTCAAAACCGCCCCAAATAACACAACCCGCACCGCCAGGGCGCTGCTGCTTTCGGAAGCCCTGGAGGAGCTGGCCGCCGCCAAGCGCGCGCGCTACGAGGAGTGGCGCCGCGCCGCGCTGCGCGTCCCGCTGATGCGCCGCCTCCGCCGCCGCGCCGCGCGCCTCGCGGTGGTCACCCTGCTGCCCGCGGCGGGCGTGGCGTTTGCCGCGGCGCACGATTTCGACGGCCAGCGGATGAAGGCCGCGATCTCAGATCTGAAGGACGACCTGGTGGCCGGCGCCAAGGGGCGGCGCGCGCCGCGGCGCGCGCGCGGGCGCGGGCGCGGCGGCGAGGGCGGCTGGCTGGGCGCGGGGGAGGAGGACGACGGCGAGTGGGAGGCGGAGCCCGCGGCGCCGGCGGCGGCCGCGGCGGCGCCTGAGCAGCAGCAGCAGGCGGCGGCGGCGGCGGCCGCGCCCGAGGGCAAGCCCCGCAAGCGCTGGTTCTGAAGACCGCGCGGCCGCGCCTAGTATCCGCTTCTTAGGGCAGGGCCTAGCCATTTTAGGCCCGGCTGCGCGCCCCATCGCACCGCCCGTTGCGAGGCGGGCGAATCCGACAGGCGCTGCACACGGGCATACGCTTGCGGCTGCTGCTGCACCCCCACAACCCCGTAGCCTTCGGTAGTTTGACCCCTGACCGCCGCCAAGCGGTATTCCCTTGTTTCGGCCTTGCAGAACAGGGCCTCTGCCCTGCCCTGCGTGATTCTGCATGAGCGTGCGCTTGCGGCCGCCCTGGCGGCGGCCCCTGGTAGATTCGGGGAGGGGGTGCCTTTTGCAGGGCGGGTCCGGCAGACACTGCACTGTGCGTGCCGCGGCGCAGATTCCCAATGCGTGCTTTACTGATTGCTTGCTTGAGGCGAAGCTCGATTCAGGGTAACAGCGGGTAGCCGCTCGTCTGTGTCGCATACACCCAGGGGCCAGGCGGGCGGTTTCGGCTGCTGAGCGCCCGCTCCGGCGCAGCGGGCGGCTCCAGGATACGGTACCAGACCGGGGTGGCGAGGGTGCAGCGGCCAAACCCAAACACCGAGCCCCCACACACGGCTCAAAACGGGCTCAAAACATGGTTAATTTCCTTTAGATATGTTGGCGACCCTGCGAATGGAGGATCCGGGGCTGGACGAGCGGGTCCGCAAAATTGGGCGCCGAGGGAGACCCGTCACGCGTAGCTCCGCCGGCGGAGACTCTCCAAACTGGGAGTCGATCGATGAGGGCCTTGTCAGGGTGAGTTCAGGGGCCCGGGGGCTGGGAAGGCTGCGCCGCACCGCCCTACCGCGCCCTGCCGCGCCCCCAAACGCCCAGACCCGACAGAGACGGGCGCGTTGGACGGCGTTAACATGCTGTAAACGTCGAATGAGGGCAGCGCGGGGGCCTTTGCGGGCCCCTTCGCCGGGGCATGGCAGCGCGCCGCTTCCGCCGCTCGCGCGCATCCGACGCCGGCCCTTCCTCCCTCCCTCCCTCCCCGTGCAGGAGGTCGCCAAATGGCTGCCGCGCGCCGACGCGCGGCGCGCGCGCCTGGTCTGCCGCGCCTGGCGCGGGTCGCTCGCCGCGCTCAGCACGTCCGCCACGACGCCGCCGGAGGCGAGCACCGTGACGCGCTGGCGCGCGCAGCTCGACACGATGCTCGCCAGCCTGCCCTGCCTGCGCGAGCTCACAGTCGGCAGCCGGCTGTCGGACGTCGGCGCGCAGCAGCTGTCGGTGCTCGCGGGCGCGGGGCAGCTGCGGGTGCTGCGCATTCCGCACGGCCACGCTTTGCGCGACAGGAGCATCCAGGTGGGCAGGAGCCAGGGGCGGCCTGTTGGTGCCCGTGGTTGGCAGCTCTCACACCCGCTGCAGGCGCATGGCTGCTCCCGTGCGCCACCATGTGCGGCGCATGGAGGCGCAACGATCTGCATGGAGGCACACAGCGCCGGCATGCGCAAGCCCTTGCGTGACGCGTCCGCGCTTTGCCCCGGAATCCTCCGCAGGCCGTGGCGCAGCTGACGCAGCTGCATGAGCTGCAGATCCTCGGCGCCAACGCGCTGTCAGACCGCGCGCTGTGCACGCTGAGCATGCTGGGCGCCAACCTGCGCGTGCTGGACCTGCGCGGCTGCTCCAAGGTGTCGTGGGCGGAGCTGCGGGAGGCGTGGCGGGCGGTGTGCAGCGCATACCTCGCAGCCGCGCACGCCCGCACCCGGCGCGCGCCGCGCAGCAGCGGCGGCAGCGGCGTCGACGCGATCAGCGGCGGCGGCCTCCGGTCCAGCAGCGGCGGCGGCGGCGGCAGCAGCGGCGGGGGCAGTGGCGGGGGCGGTGGGGCGAGCCTGCAGCAGCTTCTGCCCGGAGGCGCGGAGGTGCTGCAGCGGCAGCGGGCGGGGCTGGGACGGTCACCCCGCGCCAGCACCGCGCGCGATCGGCTCCTTCTCTCCAGGACCACCCGCGCTTCAAGCGCCAGCAGCGGCGGCAGCAGCAGCGGTGGCCGCAGCAGCGATGGAGGCGCCAGTTCGCGCGGTGGCGGCGGCGGGGCGCGCTTTGCCCCGCGCCGCCCTGGCGGCAGCCGCAACGTGAGCACCGGCAGCGGGGGCAAGCCCTGCAGTGCGGACAGCAGCCGCGACAACAGCGCCGGCGGCGCCGCTGGCGAGGGCGCGCCCGACGCTCCCGGCGGGGCTGGCGGCGGGGCTGGCGGATGGTCTGTCAAGTCAGGCAGGGGCGGCAGCGGCGGCGGCGACGGCGGCGACGGCGGCGGCGAGGGGTCTGCGAGTGCGGGGCAGCAGTCGCCCATCTTCAGCGGGCGCAGCATGCGCCTGCCGCGCGCCGCTGCGCTCAAGCTGGGCAGCCGGGTGCCCCGCCGCCCGTCGAGCGGCGGCGCGCTTGTTGCGGCCGCGCAGCTGCAGTCCCGCACGCTTGGCAGCATCTTCAAGCAGCCCGTGGTGCAGCAGCAGCCGCAGTCGCCGCAGCAGCCGCAGCCGCAGCCGCAGCAGCAGCAGCAGCGCCCGCACCAGGCACGACAGTCGGCCGAGGCGCAGCCCCCTCAGAGGCAGACGGCGCCGGCGCCGGCGCCGGCTCGGCAGCAGCAGCCCCCCACCCTCGCGGCCGCCTTTGCGCGCGTCACGGCGCGCCAGGCGCGCGCCCCGGCGTCGCCCCCCGCAGCGGCGGCGCTCGGCGTGCTGGGGGCCTTTGGCCGCGGCGCCGCGGTGCAGAAGCAGCGCTCTACAGTGCAGGCGGCCCTGCTGGCCCTGCTGCGGGCGGAGGAGCGGAGGATATCGGGCCGGCGGCTCCGCAGCTCCCTCGGCGGCACGCCGGACGGCGCCACCGCCGACGCGACCGGCCCCGCCGCCCTGCCGATGCCGTTCCCGCACCTCCACACCCTTGCGTTCAGCTTCGGCGGCGGCGGCGGCGGCGGGGAGGGCGGCGGCAGCTTCACGGGCGGCGCGGCGCTCGCGGCCGAGCTCGCGGCTGTGGCGTCCATCGCCAGCCTCACTAGCCTCGACATCGCGCGGTGCCAGCAGGTGTGTGTGGGGATTACGTGGGTCATGCTCGCGCGCTGGGCAATGCAACGGCGGCGCCGGTGGGGCGGCGGGTTTTGCAGCTGCGGCGCCTAAAGCCATGCCCCCCCCTGCCGCGGGGTCCGCCGCCAACCCAGGTCTCCGACGCGGCGCTTTCCCAGCTCTCCGCGCTGACTCAGCTCTCGTCGCTGCGGCTGTCCGGCCTATGGTCCGTCGGCGACGCCGGGCTGTCGGCCCTCTCGGCGCTGACCGGGCTGACATCCCTCTCCCTGCACAGCCCGCTGCGCGCGACGGCGCCGGGGCTGCGGCCGCTGGCCGCGCTGAGCCGGCTCGAGGCGCTGTCGCTGTGCGTGCCGCAGGACACGGGGCCCGGCGCGGCGGCGGCGCTCGCGCTGAAGCTGCCGCGGCTGAGGTCCCTCGAGGTCGGCTCGCCGGGGTTTACGGACGCGTGCTGCGAGGCCCTCGCGGAAGACGCGGCCAAGCGCGCCTCGCTCACGAGCCTGCGGCTGCACGACGCGCCCGCGCTGACCGCGCGCGGCGCCGCGGCGCTGCGTGCCGCGCCGGCGCTGGCGCAGCTCTCGATCGACGCGTGCTGCGGCGTGGGCGTCGGCGCGCTGCTCGGGCAGGGCCTGCTGCCGCCGGCGCTGCGCGGGCTGTCGCTGCGGTCGCAGGCGTTTGCAAACATGTTTGCCGGCGGCGTGCTCGAGCGGCCGGCGTGCGGCGGGACGCTCGTCGCGCTCGACCTCGCGGGCTGCGCCGACCTGGTGGATAGGGAGCTAAGGAAGGTGGTCGGCTTCCTGCCGGCGCTGCAGGAGCTCACCCTTACGGGCTGCGCCTGCGTGACCGACGCCGGCCTGTCGGCGCTGTCCTCGCTGCGCCGCCTCCGCGCGCTGTCCGCGGGCGGCACGCGCGCCGCGGGCGCGTTTGCCGAGGCGCTCGCGCCGCTGGACGGGCTCTCGTCGCTGTCGCTGCGCGGCTGCGGCGCGCTGACCGCGGCGGCGGCGCGCGGGCAGCTGCCGCTGCTGGCGGGGCTGCGGGACCTGGACCTGTCGGACTGCCGCTGCGTCGACGACGCGACCGTTTTGGTCCTGGCGGGCGCGCTCACGGCCCTGGGGCGGCTCAACGTGCAGGGCTGCAAGGGCGTGACGCGCGGCGTGCTGCCGTTTGTGCCGCACTGGCTGCGGCTGCAGCATAGCCTCGGCTGATTGGGCGTGGGCGGTGCGAGGGCGCGAGGCAGCGGGCCAGGGCCCCCCATCTTTGAACCAACTTTGCCAAAGCCACTTTGGGCAAGAGCCGTCGAACCCTTTTCTGTGTTCTGCTCCTGTTTGCACGAGCCGCTTGGCTGAACGCTCCCTGTGTGTGTGCAGGAAACTGCTGATTGGCGCCCTCCCGCCCACCTGTCATGCATCTGCGGGCCGCCCCCGGCCCCGTTTCGTTTCCTATGCGTCGTCTGGTTTTTGCTGGCCGTATTCGGACGCGCCCTCTTTTTTGTTGCCGAGGCAGCTTTCATTGCGGCTGGCTCGCGCCCCACGGCGGCGGGCCCTCCCGCGAAGCAGGGGGCGCCGCTTCCCTGCACCCTGCACACTGCAGAGCAAAGGCGCGGCCGCGCATGCTATTGCTGAGCTGACGGCTCGGCGTGGCCGGCCCCAGGTTGCTTTGGCCCGCCCCCAGCCCCCAGCCCCAAGCGAATGAGCCGTTTGAGTAGAGTAAGCAGATTACACGGACGGACGGAGCGGCGTCCTCCTTTTTGCACAGCAACGCGAGAGGGAAAGTGGCGTGGGAAAAAATAGCTGGGACAAGACACAACGCAGGACAGGGCGGGGCACAGAGGGGGGAGAGTCGAGGCGAGCGCGCGCGCATGGCTCACTGCCCGCCCTCGCCGCCGCCGTCGCCGTTGCCCACAACGGTGAAGACGGTCGCGCCGCCGCCGCCGCCGCCGCCCCCGCCGCCGGCGCCGTCGGGGCCGGGCGACAGCGTGTCCAGCTTCTCGTCGGCTTCCAGCACGGGCTCCGCCTTGGACGGCGTCACCGCGGCGTCACCCCCCGCCCCGGCCGCCGCCTCCGCCGCCGCCGCGTCGCCGCCGCCCGCCGCCGCCGCCTCGCCGCCGCCGCCGCCCTCGCCGCCGCCCTCGGCGCCGGCCGCCGGCGGCGCGGGCGAGCGCGCGCCGGGGGGCGGGGTGATGTCTTTGAAGCCCTTGCGGTGGGCGGAGGCCTCCCTGTCGTTGTCCACATCCTCGTCGCCGGCCTTGGCCACGCGCGCGTCGTCAAAGGCGGCGCCGCCGCCCTTCACGTCCATCTCCTCATCGGGGGCGTCCGGCACCTGGGGGAGGGGGGGGGGCGGTTTGTTGGTGTTTGGGCGGGCGGTTGGGTGCTTGGGCGGGGGAGGGGAGGGGGGGAATTGGGGTTTGGGCGGGCGGTTGGGTGATCGAGTTGGGGTTGGCCTCGCCATCGCGTCGCACATGAACCGCTGCGGACGCCTCTGCGTGACCAAAACAAAGGCCGCCGCGCTGCGCCAGGCAGGCGCGCCAAACCATCACCCCTTCCTCCCTTCCCTTCCCGCCCCGCGCGCGCCCGGCAAAGGGGCGCCCCTCGCTTGGCGGCCCCGCACCTTTGTCGGCGGCGGCGCGTCGTGGATGCCCACCGACGGCGCCGGCGGCAGCTGCTGCAGGTTGCGCACCACCTGCTCCACGATCTTCCGCAGCTCCTCGGGGGTGTTGGAGTTCTCCATGTTGGACACCTTTGGTTTATTGGGGGGGTGGGGTTGGGGCGCAATTGAGTGCTGAGGATTAGATCAGGATTAGATTTGGGGGTGTTGGGAGTTCTCCATGTCGGACACCTTTTGTGGGGGTGGGGGTGGGGGTGGGGAGTTTGGTGGTGAAGCGCGTTTGAAAGCAGTTTGCGAGTGTGCATTGGTGCGCCCGCAGCCGCGGACCGCAACGCACAGCTTGTTCAGCAGGATGAAACCACGAGAAGGAAGCCCTTGACCCCATTCAGAGTCAAACCACCCACCGCGATGCGCAGCTTCTGGGTGTCCATGAAGTAGTTGTACTCGTTCAGCGTGGCCATGGGCAGGTCAAACCCCAAACCCCCAACCCCATTCAAATTCGAATTCAAACAGCTGCCCACCGCAATGCGCAGCTTCTGGGTGTCCATGAAGTAGTTGTACTCGTTCAGCGTGGCCATGGGCAGGTCGTCGGGCAGGTCGACCCCCATGAGGCGCCCGGTCTCGTAGCACCAGCAGCGCGCGACGTTGCGCAGCGTGTAGCCGCCGCCGCCGACGACCAGCAGGGGCACGTTGTACCTTTTTTGTTGTGGGGTGTGGAGGGGAGGTGTTTTAAATGGGGGATTGTTTTGTGTGTGTGTGTGTGTTTTGGAAGGGTTGAGTTGGGTTTCGGGAGTTTAGGGGTGGGGGTATGGGGATTCGCGGGTTGGAGGGCTTGGCTGCTTTCGAGGGTTGGAGGGAAAGGAGGGTCCCCCCAGTTCTCGTGGCTGTGGCCTCGGGCCGAGGACGCGGGACGGCGCGCGAACTGCGCTGATTCTCACGAAGCAGTTCCACGCCCGTCCCCGTGCCCGTGCGGCTGCGCTTTGTGAGAAGGGCCGAGCCCGCTCGAAAAGCCGAGGGGTTTAGGAAACCCCCTCCCAAAGAGCAGCCCAGCTCGAAAGCGGGCCCGCTTGTGTAAACCCAACCCCCAAAAGCCAAACCCTTTAGGAGAGACAGCCCCCCCCTCACTTTTCCAGAAACTCCACGCAGTGGGAGTGGCCCTCGATGGAGAGGTTGAAGCAGCCCAGCTTGTCGCCCGACAGCGAGTCCGCGCCGCTGCACACCACTATGGCCTCGGGCTGGTAGCGGGCCATAACCTTTTGGGGTGGGGTTTTGGGGGGGTTGGGGGGGTTAGGTCTAGGTTTGGGGGGTTTGAGGGTGTGGGGGGTGGGGGATTGGTTTGGGGGTTAGATGAGGGTTGGGGGGTTGGTTTTAAGGGAATTGGTCGGGGCTTTGGGTTTGGGGGGGGGTTCCGTCAAGGGGGGGTCGGTTGTGGGGTGGGGGGTGACTTTGGGGGAACAATGGGTGGGTTTGGAGGGGGGAGCGCTTGAAGGCGTGACACTGGCCAGGCGCTCGGCATCCCCAAACCGCCCCCCTCCCATCATGATGGGTTCGTACACAAAGCGGTACGCATCGTCCCCCATGCCCCACCCCCCACACCACCCCCATGCCCCCCTCCCCACCTCAGTCATGATGGGTTCGTAAACAAAGCGGTACGCGTCGTCGTCCATGCCCCACCCCCCACACCACCCCCATGCCCCCCTCCCCACCTCGGTCATGATGGGTTCGTAAACAAAGCGGTACGCGTCGTCGTCCATGCCGTCCCCCAGCGGCACGTTGACCGTGTAGAGCTTGCCGCGGTCGTGGCCCAGGTCGTTGATGGACCCGGTGCCGGGGAAGTAGTCGCCGTACCTTTTTCGTACAGGGGGGTTTGATTGGGGTTGGTTAGCAAGGTGTTGTTTTGGGACCTGGGTTGAGGGACCTGGTGCGTTGGCAACGGTGGGTGAGCGCGGTTCCGGGCAGCTTTGGGTGTTTTGGTGCCTAGGACTGCCAGTCATGCCGCGGCCAAAAGCCGCCCCCAGTAAGCGCCCCCCAAAAGCGCCCCAAGGATAGGTTTTCAAACCCACTTGTGGAATGACACCGTCATCACGCGGTCTGTGAGGTAAAAGGCCTCCTCCACGCCGTCGCCGTGGTGGATGTCAATGTCGACGTACAGCACGCTGTTTGTTTGGTTTGTTGTTGTTGTTTGTTTGGGGGGACGGGGCGCGTTGAGGGCTGGCAATGGGTTGTAGGTGTTTGAGGGTTTAGGGGGGTTCGGGGGGTGCGGGTTTGTGTGGGGTGGGTGGGTTGGATCAAGGTTGGTTGGGTTGGTTCATTTGTCTGCGTGTTTGGCAGACTCGCGAGCTGGCCGGCTGGCTGTTTGTGGCTACCGCGTGTCTGACGTAACAGCCAGCCGACCAACCAGATTAAAGGGAGGATGCAACCCCACGAAGAACACGCGCCGGCTCGACGCGCCCCAGCCAAGCGCTGCAGCCCCCCCCCCAAAACCCGGCAAGCAAACAACAACCGGCGCCCCCAGGGTTTAGGGTTTAGGTCTAGGTCAAGCCAAACCACCCACCGCCTGTAGGTCTTCAGCAGCTCCAGGATGGCCAGCACGATGTCGTTGACGTAGCAAAACCCGCTCGCCTCTGCCTTTTTGGCGTGGTGCATGCCGCCGGCCCAGTTGAAGGCGATGTCGCTCTTGCCGGCCGCGAGCAGCGCGGCGGCGTCGACGGAGCCGCCGCTCAGCAGCTGGGGGGAATGGGTGGGTTCGGGGGAGGGGGCGTCGGGGGCGTGGGGGGCCGGTGGGGGCGCGAGGCAGACACTTGGGCCCAGTGCCAGCGCCATTCGGGGCAGTTGCACCTCCTTCCCCCCCCTTCAGGAAACCCTGGACCAGCCCCGGCAAAAAACGATCCCCCCAAAAGGGCCCCCACCGCAAAGTACTCGTACATGCCGTCAAACACGGGGCAGTCGCTCTCCCCCGGCGCGCCCATGTTGAAGCGCTTGAGCTGCTGCATGAACTCGTGGGAGTGGTTGGGGGTGGCCGCGCGGATGTTGTTGTTTGGGGGGTTGGTTTTCGCAGGGGACTGAATTTGGGGCGGTTTGAGGCGGGCGCAACCCCCACACCCAAAGCCTCCACCCCCGAACCGTTATAACCCCCACAACCCCAAACCTGACGGAAGCCAGCTTCAAAGTGACAACCCCCCCTAAACCCCCACCGTCAGCGTGGAACATGGTCAGCTCCTCAAACGTGCGGGCCCGCGGCCTGTGCACCACCATCTTGCCGTTGAGGTCGTATCCCTGCACCAGGCTGTGCACCAGCGTGGAGCGGTGGGGGCGCCAGGGGTGGGCGGGGTTGTACCTTTTTGGGGGGGGGGGGGGGGGGGGTTGGGGGGTTGGGGGAGGGTGTAAGGGCGGCTTTTAGGGGCTGAAGTGGTGGCCAGCTGGGAGTTGGGCTGCAAAAGGGCGCCCAACGGCGGGCGGGGCCCGCGGCCGGGTGCAGCCGCCGCCAGCCGACGCGCCTGGCCGCCGGCCGGAAAGTGTGACCCCCTTTCCGGAGGCTGCGCGCCCGCATGCGGCGCGCCATGCGACCGCAGCCATGCGACCGCAGCCGCAACCGACGACGCGCATGCCGCGCGCCCGGACCCACATGTAAATGCCGCCCTCGTCATCGTGGAAGTATGACACCACCTTGGTGGAGTCCTGCATGGCTGCGGCCCTGGCGCGGCGGGCGCCGCGCGCGCGCGCCCGGGTGGCTGCTGCCGCGCCTGCGGCGCGCGGCGGGCGGGCGGGCGGGCGGCGCGGCGCGCGTCGGGCGGGCGGGCGGGGCTGCTGGGGCACGGGGGCTGCGCGTTTGCCGGGCCACCGGCGGGCGGGGCGGGCGCGGTGGGCCGCGGCGGGCTGGGGGTGAGGAGCGCGCGCAGCGCGGGGCGTGCGGGCAGCGGGCAGGCGGGCCGCGGCCGCCGCTGCCGCCCGAGCGCCGGCCCCGCGGACCTTCCTCGGCCCCGGGATCGCCTGCCGGGCGCCTCACCTTACGAGGGTGGACGGAGGTGCTCCGCGCGCCCCTCCGGTGAACAGACTGACGCGCCTCCTCGCCACCAGCGGCCTCCCAAGCCAGCGGCACGAGCGGCAGGGGAGCGATTAAACAATCCGAGAAGGGGGCGCGGCCGCCGTGGGACGCGCTGACACGGGCGCGGTGTGGCGGTTCTGATCTCGAGCGCAGGGGGGGAGGCACTGCACGGTATGTCCTCCAAACGGCGGCTCCCGGCAACTGAAATGTTCCGGGGGAAGGGGGCGGCTTTGTCGGTATCACTGCGCGCTGGGCGGCTGCTGTGCTGCCGTGGTCAACCCACTGAACCGGCCGGCCCCGCGGGGTGGGGCGCGCCCATATCCGGCACCCGAACACGCGGGCAATCCCTGGATAAGGGGCCGCGTGCATAGGGGCCACCCGCTCGCGGCCTCGTGCCCCCGCGCATCGGGGGCGCTCCCCATTCCCCTATACGCGTTGAGCCCGCCGCAGTAGGCAATGCTGCAACGGTGGTGGGCGCTCACGCGCTCCCGGCGGCGCCACGCTTGCGCCGGTGGCCCCGCCGCGCTGCTGCGCGCGCCGTGCGCCGCTGCCGCGGGCGCCACCACAGACTGCGGCCCCGCGGGGCGCCCCGGGCCGGCGCCGCCGTCCCCGACCGGCCCTGGCAGCGGGTCGCTCTGGGGCGCGGCGGGGGGCTGGCCCAGCGAGGCCGCCGCGCCGCAGGCCCTCGGCGGACCGGCCCCGTGGTGGGGGCGACCGGGGCCGGCGGTGGCGCTTTGGAGGCGCGACGCTTGCGGCGGCCGCCCCGCCGCCGCCGCCGCGGCGCCGCTCTGGGGTGGGGCAGCGCGCGCGCTCCACGGCGGCGGCGGCGCCGCCGCTGCCGCCGCAGCGGCCCCGGCCGTACCGGCGGAGGCGCCGCCGCCGCCGCCGCTGCTGGGGCAGCTTCACCCGCGCGGCGGCCCCGCGACCGCGCGTTCGCCCCCGCAATCGGACGAGCCCGGGGGCAAGGAGGCGGCAGCGGCGGCGGCCGAGGCGGCGGCGGCGGCATCGGACCCGCGGCAGGCGCACTGGCGGCGCGTCGTCGGCGTGTGCGCCGCCTCGGCGCTCCTGATGGTGCGCGCGTCCCGCGTCCGCGCCTTTGACGGCGCCCCCCGGCGGGCCCCCCGCTGCAGCCGCGCCTCGACCCGAAACGCAACCGCCGTTTACGCCCGGCAGCCGCTGCCAACCGCAGATGCGCGCCGCCGCCCCCCGATTCGGCGCAGCACCGCCCAGTCCTACCTCCCCAAAAAACAAACGAAAACACCCCCCCCTCCCCGCCCGCAGTACGCCACGCGCACCAACATATCGGTAGCGATCATGCCCCTCGCAGAGGAGCTGGCCTTCGACCGCGCCACGTCAGCGCAGGTGCTGTCCGCCTTTTTCGGCGGCTATGCGGTGACTCAGGTCCTCGGCGGCCGCCTCAGCGACAAGTACGGCGGCAGCGCCGTCCTTGCGGCCGGCGTCGCCGGCTGGTCGCTCTGCGCGGCCGCCACGCCGCTCGCCGCGGCGCACGGCACGGGCGCGCTGCTCGCGGCGCGCGCGGGGCTGGGCATGGCGCAGGGGCTGGCGTTCCCGGCCATCCATGCGCTGCTGGCAAAGGGGGTGCCGACCGAGCGGCGGTCCGCTTCCATCGGCTCTGTGCTGGCGCTGGCGCACCTCGGCACGGCGCTGGCGTTTGGCGCGAGCCCGGCGCTCATCGAGGTGGGGCCGGGGTGGGGTTGGGGTGGGGTGGGGTGGGGTGGGGTTGGGGTGGGGGGTTTGTAGGCTGGGCGGGGCAGGCGGGGCTGGGCCGGGCTGGGCGGCTTTGGACTGCCTGGGAGGGCGAGTGCGGGCAGGATGCGGGCCGGCGGACGGAGGGGCCGGGTTGAGGGCGCTGGGGCCAGGCACTGGGGCCGGGGCGGATGAGGACTCGGTTCGCGCGGCGTTGGCGCCGCAAGCAGCCGTGCCGGTCGGCAAATCAAACCAACACGCCCCTCCTAACCCGCCCGCCCGCCTGCCGCTCTTCCCCCCCCCACACACACACAGTTTGGCGGCTGGCCGCTGACCTTCCACGCTTTTGCCGGCCTGGCGGCGCTGTGGGTGCTGCCGTGGTGGCGCATGCACCGGGACCTCGGGGCGGCGTGCGCGGCAGTCAAGCAGCAGCAGCAGCAGCAGCAGCAGCAGCAGCAGCAGCAGCAGCAGCAGCAGTTGCAGTGGACGGATCAGCAGCAACAGCAACCGCAGCAGCAGCAGCAGTGGACGGATCAGCAGCAACAGCAACCGCAGCAGCAGCAGCAGTGGCAGTGGCAGGATCAGCAGCAGCAGCAGCAGCAGCAACCGCAACCGCAGCAGCAGCTACACTGGAAGGAGCAGCCGCCGCCACAGGCGCAGGCGCAGGCGCAGCCCGAGACGGGCCTGTGGCCGCTGATGCGCCGGAAGGAGGTGTGGGCCATCGCTCTGGCGCAGTATTGCAGCGCCTTTGGCTTTTTCGGCCTGCTGAGCTGGCTGCCCAGCTTCTTCCTGGACCAGGGTCTTGAGCTGTCGCAGGTGGGGGGTGCCACCCAGGGTTTTCCTAAGGCTTGAAGCAACCGCCGGCTTGACTAACTGGGTGGTTGGTGGTGGGCGGTTGGTTGGCATCGGCCTGCGGTTGCGAGGTGTCGGCTTTGGAAGCGCCCTTGCCCAAACACGCGACGCGCCCTGCAGGCGGCGCCCCGTTTTGAAACTCTTGAATAAACACGCCCTCCCCCGAAACGCAGCTGGGCGGCTACACGCTCGCGCCCTATCTGCTGCAGGCCGCCGTCGGCCTGGGGGCGGGCGCCGCGGCTGACCACCTGATCCAGCGCCGCGGCTGGCGCGTGCGCAGCGTGCGCGTCGCTATGCAGGTGCGGCGGCCCTTGGCTCCCTCGGTTTCGGAAGGGGCCGCGACGCACGTGCGCCGGGGCGCGAAAGCCGCCGCGGCCAGCAAAGAACTTTCCCTCCCCCAACCTTGCAAGTTGCAAGTCACGGCACCGGGCCCATCCACCTCGCCGCGGCCTCCAAACGCACACACACATAAACGCACACACCCATGCACACAAAAACGACGAAACAAATTATACAAACACACAAACACACACAACCGCACACGCACCCGCAGGTCGCCGCGATGCTGGGCCCCGCCGTGACGCTGACGCTGGCCACGTCCCCCTGGGGGGCGCACTCCGCCGCCGCCGCCGTCGGCTTCATCACGCTGGGTGGGTGGGGTGGGGTTTTGCGGGTTGGGTTTTGTGGGTTGGGTCGGTGGGGTGGGGTGGATGGGTTTTGTGGGTTGGGTGGGTTGGGTTGGTGGGGGTGGATGGGGAGCTGGGTTGGGTCGGGGGCGGCAAACAGGGGACGCTGCGCCAAACGTTCCCCTGCCTACCCTGGCCCATCCCCCGCCCCCTGCAACTAAACGGGCCGAAATGGGCTCGTTTCGAGCGTGCGGCAAAGCCATCGAGGCCCTGAGATAAACAGTTGGGCACACCCTTCGGCAGGGATGGGCCTGTCGGCGCTGGGATCGAGCGGCGTCAGCGCGAGCCACCTCGACATCGCGCCGCGCCACGCCGGGGCCGTCTTCGGCTTTGGCAACACCGCGGGGTGGGCGCCGCGCCGCCGCCCTGCCCGCGTCCTTCGGTGCCCTGATGCCCGGCTTCGTTGCGTGCGCTGGTTGTGCACACCCCTGTCCGAGCTCGCGCCAGCCGCAACCCCCCTCCCCCCCAAACAGTGCGCGCCCAACCGCACACGCGGCCCCCGAAAACGCGCTCACGCCGCGCCACATGGCGCCCCCCCTCCTCCCCCCCAAAAAAACGCCCAGGACGCTCGCGGGGCTCGTGGCCGTGCCCGCCATCGGCGCCGTCGTCCACTCCACCGGCAGCTGGGCCCTCGCCTTCTCCCTCGCCGCGGCGCACAACGCGGTGGGCGCCGTCATTTGGGCGCGGTGGGCGGGGGGCGAGCGGCTGCCGGAAGACGGGGGCCCGGCAGGGCCGGGGCCGGCGGGGCCGGGGCCGGCAGGGCCGGGGCCGGCGGCGGGGCCGGGGCCGCAGCTGCCCGTGCAGCTGGTGGCCGGCCGCGGCGCCGCCGCCGCCGCGCAGGCACCGGCGGCACCGGCGGCATTGCCCGGGCCGGCGGCGGCTGAGATTGCCGCCGGCGTCCTCGCCGCCGCGCGGAAAAAGGCGGTTTGAGGGCAGCGGCTTCGTCGATTGTTTTCCAAGGCCTTCCAGGCCCTTTTACGCCGCCAAATGGTCAAAATTTGGACTCATTCCCCGCAATCGCACCGAGGGCTTGGCGCCTTTCCTCTGCACCCGCCTGCTGAATCCCCCGAGCCTTTTTGCCTTGTCTCGGCCCGGCAGGCACGCCAAACCCCATTTTGTACGCGCCGCATTGTTTCCAAAACCCTCCGGTCCTGGCCCTGTCCCTGCCAGCCGACCTCGGAGCGTTTCGAGTTTCGACTTTTGACTTTTCCCCGAATGCTCTCCAGCCGTTGACCGAAAAGGGCCGCAGACGTTTGTACTTGAGCCACACCGCTTACCTAATGCAGCGAGAGCCGCGCGGTTACGGCCCTTGTCACGACGGCAGGCCCGGCGGCGGGCGCGCGCATTGGCGGCCCTCCCCTTGCCCTGTCCCCCCGGCCACGCGCCCACTGAACGGATGCCAGCGCTGTGCAACAGACGCAGCGACGCTCGCGCGCGGGCGCTGGGGCGGTGTGATGCGCCAGGCCGGGACGGGGGCCGTAGAAGGTCGAACGCCGCTTTGACCTGGTGTGCTGACCGCCCCTCTGCCGGAGTTGACCGAGCCCCAATGCGGCCGAATCAGAGGGTAATCGCTGCCATTGGTTTTGTACGGACTTTTGCTCACGGACGACCTGAACGCCTAGCAAGCACCTCCCAGATCGTAGCTCCGCCCCCGCGGCCCAGCGCCGCATGCTCCACCGCCCACGGCCGCGTGATTGCGCCCTCCATGCTTCACGCGACGCCTCGGTAGCGCCGCGCCCTCAACAGCGGCGCCCCGCCCGGCGCCGCACCGCGGGCGCCGCTCACGCTGCGGCGCCCGACGGCGTCGCGGGCGCCGCCGCCCACGCAGCGGCGCCCGCGTCGGCGGGCGCGGTCTTCGTCTACGGCACCTCGGACCTGCACGTTGACCATGCCGCCAACCTGGAGCTCCTGGAGTCGCTGCCGGCCCCCCCGGCGCAGCCCGGCGTCGCGCGCGTGCTGCTGGTGGCCGGCGACGTGCGCGGGGCTGGGGGTTGCGGTTGCGGTTGGGGCCTGGGGGTGGCGCACGCGGCGGCGGGTGGCGGCGGCGCCCGCAGTTGTGCGCGCGCGGGCGCGGCCGGGGTCGCGCTTGCGCCCCAACCCCCTCTGCGCCGCCCCAACTCCCGTCCGACGCCCCCCCCCCCCCCCCCCCAACCCCAGG
>BDRX01000177.1:7455-65595 GCA_003203535.1 Raphidocelis subcapitata | reverse complement strand
CCCCCCTCCCCCCCCCCCCAAACACTCCCCACCCACCAAACCCCGTCATGCGCCCACCTCCCCCCCCCCCAACGAGCAGGGCCCCCCCAGTGCCGAGGCGGTGGAGGCGGCGGCGGCGCGGGGCGACAAGGCCATCGGCGCTGACTACAACTTCTTCACCTCCTGGTTCCTGGTGGGTGCATTCTGTTTGTTTGTTGGTTGGTTGGTTGGTTGGTTAGCTGGCTGGCTGGCTGGCTGGTTGGCTGGTTGGTTGCTGGGTGGGTGGGTGGGTGGGTGTATTGTTTTGGGGGGTGGGGCTGAGGGGGCTTATCAGAAGCCCCGCACAATTGCCTGCGGGTGCGCTGCTGCCGAGCCTTGAAGGTGAACGAAGCTTCGCTCATCTACAACCCACCAAAACGCGGCGGCGGCCCGCGGCAAGTGCGCGCGTTTGTGTTGGGACTCCCAGTTCTACGTCGGACTCCCAACACAAACACGCACAAACTCACTCATCAACCCCAAACCCCCCCAGTCTGAGCGCTACGGCCCCGGCACCCAGGACGCGGTGGCTGAGTACATAAAGGACGACATCTGGCCAGACCCCTTCAGATACTGGCGCGCGGGGCTGGTGGGCGGCCTTTTGGGTTGTGTTTTTGGTATCTTTGCTGTTTTTGGCTCGGGGCCACTGCTGTCGCGCGGGGCTGGTGGGCGGCCTGTTTGGGGAAAGGGTGTTTTAGGTTGGCTCGGGGCCCGGGCCGGGGCGGACGCCGGCGTTTTCCCCCGCGCGCCCGCTTGGGAAAAACGCCCCCCCGAACACGCCACGCCTCGAAAGCCCCGGGCCCCAAACCAACCCCGACGCCCGAAACCCGCCACCCCGCCCGCCAGGCTGCTGAGCAGCTGGCGATCCAGATGGACGAGGGGGCGGCCCTCGGCGCCGACGGGAGCGAGCTGGAGGAGGGGGAGGAGGAGGAGGGGGAGGGTGGGTTTTTTTTGGCGGGGGTGGGCTTGGGCGCGGGAGGGGCGTAGCTCTTACCAGGGGAGCCGCGGCGAGCGCAGCCGTGCGGCTGGGGCGCCACGAGGCGCCGCCGCAGCGCGGCGCAGAGCCCGCGAGCCGCGGCCGCCAAACGGGGCCGGCCCTACAGACCCCCGCCTCCGCAAACGCGCCCGCAACACCCGCCCTCCCCCCAACCAGAGTATGACGAGGGGGAGGAGGGCGTGCCCGGGGGCTACGACGACGGCGGCTACGGGGCGGGGGAGCTGGAGGAGGACGAGGGGGAGGACGCCGACGACCAGGGCAGCTGAGCGCATGCGCCGCGCACGGCGCATGCATGCATGGCGCCTTGGTCGGACTGCGGGCGCCGCGCCGTGCGGGGCGGGGCCGGGCGGGCGCGCGCCGCCGGCTGGTGTGCATGCATTGTGTAAAAGTACGTAGCGGGCGTGCGATCGCGGGGGGCGGGGGGCGGGCGTGGCGAGGCGCGGGGGCCAAGCGTGCGAGGCGCGCACTGACGCGCGCCTCCCGCGCCCGGTGCCGCCTCCCGGTGCCGCGTCGCCGGACGCGCAGATAAGCTCCCCCCTAATCCGGCGGACCCCGCATTTCGAAACGTGCCGGTATCCTTCAGCTCGCGCATCTAGCGAGAGCAAGCGAGAGCCAGCTCTTCACCCAATCCACACGCTGCTGCTCCCGCCCCGCGCGCTCGACCCCCGGGCCCCTATCGCGAGCGCCAGCACCCGCAAGGCCGCCATGCAGAGACTACGCAGCAGCCCCGCGGCCGGCGCGCGGGCGCGCGCCCTGGCGGTGCTGCTGGTCGCCGCGCTGCTGCTGCCCCCGCCGGCGCTCGCCGGCAAGATCAAGTTCGGCGGCTCCTCCTCGTCCTTCTCCAAGCCCGCGTCCTCCTCCTCCTCCATGTTCGGCGGCTCCTCGAAGCCCGCCATGGGCACGCCCGCGCCCACCGTCATGGGGACCCCCGCGCTCGGCGGCGCCGGCGGCGGCAGCTTCAAGCCCGCGCCCGGCGCGGCGCTGCCGACGATGCCCGTCAGGGCCGCCGGCGCACCGGGGGGCGGCATGGGCGGCATGGGCGGCTTTTCGGGGCCCAAGTTTGGCTCCGGGGCCGGGGCCAGCTCCTGGGGGCAGCGGAGCTCGTCCATCATGCCGTTTGCTATGGGCGCGTTTGCAGGTGAGCAAAGAGCGCATCGCGCGTGCGGGGCGCGCGGCGCGGCGGCCGCCGCAGCCCGGCGCCTGGCTGCACCGCCATGCCAGGCGTAGGGGTGCGTGGGCGCGCAAATATGGGGGATGCCCCATGTGTGCCCCATCGACCGGGCCTGCAGCTGGCAACCAACGCGCGCGCGCGCGCCCCTCTCTTCCCCTCCCCCCCAAAAGGCACTGCCGCCTACGCTCTGCTCTCGAGCAACCCCAGCGCCCGCTGCAACGGCTTCAAGCCCGAGTGCTACCGCAGCCTGTGCGTCAAGGCGCAGGAGGGCTGCCCCGACACCAAGGGCAAGCAGCTGGCCGCGGTGCCCTGCCCCAGCGGCCCCTGGACCGAATGCTGGGGCACTAACGACACCTCGTTCCAGTGCCTCGGCCACCCGCGCCCCTCGTCCAGCAAAAACCTGGACGCCTACTGCCTCGCGCCGCTCAGCAACGGCACCGCGCCGGCGGGCTACGAGCTCGTGTCGACGTCCCGCAACGGGGCGGGCGCGGCGCGCGGCGGCGCGCTGGCGGCGGCGCTGCTGGCGGGCGCCGCGCTGCTGCTTGTGTGAGCGCGGCGGCGGCGCTCGGCGGGCGGCGGGCGCGGGGCCGCCGGCCCGGCCCGCGGTCGCTGCAGCGCGTTTTCAGCGCACGTCTGCGGTGCGCCTCCCGCGCTTCGAGGCTTCCAGGCTTTGCGAGCGCTTGCGCGGCGTTGTGCCCTGCTGCTTTGGGGGCTTGCTTTTCCGTCTGGCTGGGGGAATGAGGGGGCTTTGGCAGGATTTGTTGTTGCCCTGCGGGGGAAAACCGCGCTGTTCCCGCCTGCCTGTCCTTGTACGTGAGCAGCACACTTGGTGCGCGCAAGCGCAGCGGCATCTGGCGGCCGCGCGCTTCCCAGGGCGCGCCGGCCAGCTTTGGCCGAGGCGACCCCGTTTCCCTTGCCGAGCGCGCCGTGCACAGCGCGGCCACCGACTATTACGGTAACGACCCATCTCATCATCAGCAAAGTCCACATGTGCCCAGCCGGGCGGGCAACGGGGGCCTGGAGGCGGGAGCCAGACAGCCCAGACCCGCGGCAGCACACACCGCCCGCAGCAGCTGCGCGCCCGCTCGCGCGCCGCGCTGCGCGCGCATGAGAGCGCCGCAGCCCGGCGCCCGTCCCAAAGCGTTGCCCTCGATTCCCGGCTTCCATTACGCCCCTCGCATCGCCCCGCGCGCCCCCCAGTCGTGATCTTGCGACCTGAGCTCATTCGCCCCTAGCTCCTCGGCAGCAGGCCCGGCGCGGCAGCGGCAGCTCGGTTAGCAGCGGCGAAAGCAGCAGCAGCCATGGGCGAGTCTCAGGTGGGCGTTTGCGGCGGGGACCACGCGACCACGTCCCCAGATCGGTTCTCCCGCACTGGCGCCTCACCCAACCCGCGCGCCCCTTGCCCCCCCGCCCGCAGTACTCGTTCTCGCTGACCACTTTCAGCCCCAGCGGCAAGCTGGTGCAGATCGAGTACGCCCTGAACGCGGTGGCAGCGGGCGCGACCAGCCTTGGGATCTCTGCCACGGACGGGGTGGTGATCGCCACCGAGAAGAAGCTCCCGTCCATGCTGGTCGACGAGGGAACGGTGCAGAAGATCACCATCCTATCGCCCAACATAGGCATGGTGTACAGCGGCATGGGGCCGGACTACAGAGTGCTCGTGCGCAAGGCGCGCAAGACGGCGCAGTCCTACTTCCGGCTGTACCAGGAGCACATCCCGGTGGCGCAGCTGGTGCGGGAGGTGGCGGCGGTCATGCAGGAGTTCACACGTGAGCGGCCGCGGCGCGCGGGGGGGTTCCTGCGGCGTGGGGGTTCCTCGGGCCGAGGCGGGCGCGCGCGGTCGCGCCTGCGCGCGCTGCTGCTGCCGCGGCCCGCTGCAGCAGCCTGCAACGCGGCGCTGCGCCTGCGCGCGCTGCTGCTGCCGCGGCCCGCTGCAGCAGCCTGCTGCGCCGCGCCGTGCCCGACAGCAGAAGCCGGCCGTGCGCGGTGCCGCTGGTCCGACTGGTGCCTCTTTTGCCCCCTCCCCCACCCGCCCCGCCCCCTGCAGAGTCTGGCGGCGTGCGCCCGTTTGGCGTGTCGCTGCTGCTCGCCGGCTTTGACGACAACGGGCCGCAGCTCTACCAGGTGGACCCCAGCGGCTCCTACTTTGCTTGGAAGGCGAGCGCCATTGGCAAGAACATGAACAACGCCAAGACGTTCCTGGAGAAGCGGTACAGCGACGAGGTGCGCGTTTGAGGGGGTGGGGGGGGAGGGCGTGCTTTTCGCGTGCGCGCCGCGGGTTTTGAGGGCGATGCGGGCTGGCGGGACAGGCAGCAGTGGCGGCGGCGGCGGCAGCGGCGGCGTTGTCAGCGCATTGTGCGGCCCAGCACCTGCCCGGCAGCGCTTCTCCCATCCCCCCAAACCCCGGCAAACAACCAACAACCAACCCTTTCTCCCCTCCCCCCACCAGGTGGGCATTGAGGACGCCATCCACACGGCGCTGCTCACCCTCAAGGAGGGCTTCGAGGGGCAGGTGTCCGGCAGCAACATCGAGGTGCGCGCGCGCGCGCAGCCGTTCGTGCTTGTGTATGCGGGCGGGCGGGCGGACGTGTGCCTGTGCACAGGGGAGGCCATGGCAGCGCAGAGGTCCTCAAGAAATGCGGCGTGCAATCCCTCGCCTACATAAAGTTTCCTCGCATTCCCAACCACCGCCTGCCCCCGAAACGGCTGTCTCTCCCTTGATACACACTCAACGCACGCCCAACACGCGCGCCCCGCCCAAAGGTGGGCATTATCGGCCCCGACAAGAAGTTCAAGGTGCTCACAGCGGCAGAGGTGCAGGACTACCTGCAGGAGGTGGAGTGACCGCAGTGACAGGGGGGAGGCGCGGTGACGGCGCGGCGGCCGGCAGCTGCTTCTCTTTTCGCCCGCGGCGCTGCGGCAGCGCCCACGGCCGGGCCTGCGCCCGGCGCGCGTGCCAATCGGCCCCGCCCAGCTGCTGTGTTGCTTCCCGATTGTAATCCAAAACGCCCTGCGGACGCCGCCGCCAGCATGCTGCGGGCGCATGGCTCACAGAGCCCCCTCAGGCTCTGTGCGCGCGGGCCCACCGCAGCCGCGTCGCACGGGCCCGCCCAGATCCAGATCACCACCCGGCCTGCTGCTGTTACACCGGGGCGGGGCAGCCGAGGAGAGCCCGCAGCCGGCGCGGCGCGCGCGGGAGCGCCACCAAGGCGGGGCGGCGTTTGCAGCCGCCGCGCATCGCCGCAAAAAGAATCAGGTCGCAGCGCAGAGGTCGCACGATGGGGCGTTGGCAGCTTTATTTGGCGTTGGGCGCCACAGGGGCGTGCGTTGATGGGCGCGGCCGCGGCGCGCGGGGAGCGCGTGCAGCCGTGCCGTCTCGCTCAGAGGAAGCTTTGGTGAAGGGGATTGGGTGGTTGGACGTTTTTTTATTGGGGGGGAACAAACACCCCGCACGCGCGCAGCAAATGGCTGCGCGCGTGGCACGCTTCGCTTGGCCCAGGGCCCTTTTTGTGGGGCGGCCGCGCGCGCGGGCCGCCGCGCCGAAAGTGAAGCCCCTCACGCGACCGAAAAGCCCGCCGGCACGCGCCAGCCCTGCTCCTTGGCCCATGCCAGCGCGTCCACCTGGCCGGCCTTGTAGAGGGCGCGGACGGTCTCGGGCCTCGGGGGCGTGAAGATAGAGGCTATGGTCTCGATGGGGCTGATGGGGAACCTGGTGGCGTGAGTTTGTTTCGAGTTTGTGCGAGGGATCATGTTGGGTCAATGTTCTGGTTGAGGTGTTTAGCGCGGCCTGGATGACGGCCGAGTTGGCCACTTTTCGAGGCTGCCAAAAGCCCAAAACCAGCAGCAGTTTTGCCCGGTTCCCACTTGCAAAGCAGGCTGGTTGTTGGTTTGTCAGCGTGAACCGCCCCCGCCCCACTCACTTCGAGTACTTGTTGGGGTAGATGTCGGCGTCAGAGGGGTTGACCGCGGTGAAGAGGCTGAACCACTCTGTGGAGTGGCAGTTGGGCGGGCAGTTGGGCGGTCGGTGGTGGTTGCTTAGGGCAGGCTGGCAGAGGGCACGAATGACGAAGATGGCGCTGCGGGCGTAAGCGCAGGAATCAAGCCAAAAAGCTTGAGCTGGCAGCCGGCAGGCAGAGAGTGGTGAGTCCACCCACCTCCAAAGTTGATGTTGGCGAGGCTGCGGGGGTCGGCGTGCACCGCCCCGGTCGCAAAGCCGCCCAGCGTACGCAGCGTGGAGGTCCAGTACTCGGGGTCTGTTGGGGCGGTGAAAGGGGGGTTGGGGCGCGCATTGTCAGTTGGGGGCGTGCATCGAGCGTGCAACGCAGGATTTGTCGTTGAGTGGGGCCCCAGCTTGTTGTGACACCGACTCAACCTGGCCAACCCTTGGTTGTCAAGCCCTTGCGCGAGACCGGCCCAAACCAAACCCCGTCGGTTTAAACCCGGCCAAACGCCGCCCCCGGTGCGGCTCACTCTGGGTGAACGCCTTTGCGTAGAGCTTGAGCCCGACGGGGGACACCCCCAGCACCTTGACGCAGTAGGTCACGTTTGAGGGGCAGGGCATGGGCTGCACAAAGGCGCCGTCGTAGGAGGGGACGCCGTTGAATGTGCGGTACTTTTTGAAGGGGTCGGACCAGCCGGGGACTGGGGGTTTCGGGGGCGTTTTGAAAGGAGGGACGCATATCAGGGGTGCGCAGAGGTGTGGATGAGGGGGGCCCGGGAGGCAGATCCACAAAACATGGGTGGCGCAGCAGCAGCAAAAAAGCTGCCCACCACCCCTCCGCCCCACCCCGGCGACGCCCACCATACACCATGGTGCGCAGGAGCTCCAGTGTCTCGTTGAGGCTGCGGGTCTTGCACATGAAGGTGCCCTTGACCTGGGGGCGGCTCAGAAGGGAGCCGTTGCGGGGCGCCAGCACCTGCGCCGGTTTTGGTTTGGGGTGGGGGGATGAGTGGACAGGCTTAGCGCAATTTGCCTTGGCGGTGCTTGGTCAGAGTCAGCCGCAGCCGCAGCAGCGTGAGCAGCTGCAGGTGGGCAGCTGGCGTGAGGCGCACGCAAGGCCTTGCCCTTGCGCGCAAAAATGCTCAACCCCGCAAATCCCCAAACCTGCCCCTCCCCTCCCCTCACCTGCGTGTACACGCTGCAGCGCTTGTCGTAGTTTTTGTCAAAAGGCGTGTCGGGGTCCACCATGTTCAAAAAGTAGTTTTGGAAGGCCTGGGGAGAGGTGGTGGTTGGCGGTTTGGAGGTTGGGTGGGTGCATGCTTGTTTCGGTGGCTGCTGCTTGGGCTCGACGTCGCATCCCGGCGGGAGGCCTCGATAAAAAACGCACGAGATCGCGGGCGCTGCCAAGAAGCAATCAGTTGAGTGAAGCCGGCCGCTCCCCCACCCGCTCACGTAATCCAGGTGGTCGACGCAGTTGTTGCTGGTGCGGCAGTAGTCCACAAAGGTGAGGGTGCCGTTTATGAACTTGTCGTGGCTGGGGCCGTAGGGGTGGTCGCACAGCTGGGCCAGGCCGCCGGAGGAGGAGCCGGCGGTCTTGGTCTTGCCCACCTGGCAAAACAGGGGTTTCGCGGCGGATTGGGGTGTGTTTAGGGGGGGGGCAGCAACGCGAGGTTTCGCCCCGACGCCATCTCCACAAGCTGCTGATCAATGGTACAGCAGTAATGATGCTAGGGCAAGCAGGGCGAGTTTGGTTCAGAAGGAACAGCACCCTCACGCACCTTGATGATTCCCAGCTGTTGCAGCACCTTGGACACTCCCACAAAGTAGGCCACCATGAAGCCGCCGGCAGAGTAGCCCATGCCAAAGGTGCCGCCAGACACGGCCGCCTGCAGCGACGTCTGCAGGCGGGCGGCGGCGGGGGCGGGGGAAGGGCGGGGAGGGGGGGGAGGTGCGCGGCGTCAGCAGAGTCGGGGGTGGTTGGAAGGCCGGAGCCACGCCGCGTGCGGGCCGTCCCGGTGCGGGCGCAGCAAGGCGTGTGTGCGTGGAGGGGGGGGGAGGACGCGCGGCGGGGGAGCAAACAGGCAGGGCATGCCGTGGACAACAAAGCGCCGGGGGGAAAGCCAGCCCCCCTACGGTGGCCAACCGAAGGCCCCCCCCACAGCGGCGATGCGCAAGCGGACGCGCGCGCGCCCACCCACCGTGTTGTGCATGAGCGGGGGCAGCGGCCCCGTGGCCAGCATGTTGGAAGACATCTTGGCGGGGTGCGGGGCGCCTTTGCCTGCTGCTGCGCGCTCCTGAGTTGGTTGGGGGGCCAGGGAGCGAGGGGCTTGAGTGGTGGCGGCGACGCGCGGCGGCGGCGGCGAGCTGGGCGATGGCGCGCCGCTCGACCGAGGCCGTGCAGAGGGACTGCTGCGCTCTCAGACCCTTTATTAGGTCCTTCAAGACCTCATCAGCCGCCCGCAAGGCCCCCGGGCCCCCAGAACGGGCCCGGCACGGATGTCGGATGCTGGCGTCAATCGCGCGCGTGTACCCCCGCCGCGTGCGCTTCGTGGCTGGAGACCGTCTGGATACGGATGAAACAAGGTTTAAGACCCCTTCGAACTCACCAAGACCCGGGCGGGGCCTCGCGCGCGCGGTCTCGCGGAGAGGGGGGGGAGACCGGAGCTTGGGGGCACCTCTGAGGTAGCGAATAGCTTTTAAGTGGTAAATTTGCTCTTCCTCAATTGTCTGTGCTTGATTTAGAGGGCCACGATCGCTGGGGAAGCGAGGGGGTCGGTAGCAGCCGGGGCTCGCCTTCACCTCCGCGGCCACAGCCCCCTGGTTACCGCAGCCCCTGGGGTGGCCGCAAGCGTGTAAGCCTTAAAAATGACGCCGCGAACGAAGCCGCGGCCGCATTACGGGGTTGCCTGGCTGCGAGGGCGGTTGCCTGCCATCGCGCGCTGGCGCACAGAGCACCTGCACACACGTGTGTTGCACCGTGCAACACACGTGTGTTGCACGGCGCATTGCACTTCATTTGAGAATCCAAGCTCCCTCACTACAAACCTTGCCGGTCCCTCAGCATCCGCGTATCCGTTTTACATTCGCACTCACGCGTCCCGCAGCACATCCCACTTCCAAGCAACCTCCGCCGCCGCCGCCGCTGGCGACGGCTGCTGCTGTTGCCGCCGCTGCCGCTGCCACTGCTGCTGCTGCCCCGCCGCCGCCGCCGCCGCCCCCTCCTCCTCGGCGGCCTCCGCCGCCTCCGCTTCGGCCATTTCCCTCACCGCCTCGGCGTGCCCGGACTGCCACGCCGCCACAGCGGACTGCAGCTTCTGGGCGTCCTCGGCGTGGCCCAGCACGCACAGCAGCTCCGTGAGCTGCCCGGCCTCCTCAAGGGCGTGCCGAGGCGGCCCCAGCCCCGCCAGGTGCTCCCGCAGCGCCGCCTCCTCCTCGGGGCTGCCCGCCTTGACCTTCCGCGACCCCCGCTGCTTCTTCTGCTTCCGCGCCGCGCGCCGCCCGCCGAGCGTCGACGGCGCGGCAGCGCTCGCCGCCGCGGACGAGCCGCCGCCCAGCGTCGAGGCCCCCGGTCCGCCGGCGGCGGTCGCGTCAGTGTAGATGCTAAACCCCGATATCACACTCGGCGCCTCGGATGCGCGGTCGTCGTCGTCGAGGCCCGCGCGCAAGCCGTCCAAGGCGGCGTCGGCGTCGGCGTCGGCGGCGTCCAAGGCGGCGCGCATCGCGAGGCGGCGGGCCCTGACCTCTTTCAGGCGCGATGAGTAGCGGTCCACCTGGGGGGGTTGGGGCGTGCACTTACGATGATATGTTTCTGTGTTTGTGCACGCGTGTGGCGATATTTTTGGCTGCGAGTGGGTGAGCAGGCTTTTGGCTCCAGGGCCGTGCGCGCCGCCGTCGGCCCGGCCTCCTTGCGCGCAGCCGCGTGCCCGCGCCACCCCCCCCGCCCCGCCGCACCTTGTCCCGCGCCTCCCGCGCCTCTGCCAGCAGCCCCGCCGCCGCCTCCGCCGCCGCCGGCACCACGGCGGTGTCCACCAGGTCCGCCCGCCCCTCGGCGTAGCAAACGCGCAGCGCCTCGCGCCACTCGCGCGCCGCGGCGAGCGCCGCGACGGCGCCGTCGGCGTCCCGCAGGTACTCGCGCAGCACGACCGCCGCCTCGGCTGCGCCGCCGCCCGTGGCGAGCGACGAGGCGAGGTCGCGCGCGAGGGCGGCCGTCCGGGCCTCGCCCCACCCCCGGCGCGCCGCGAGCGCGAGCGCCATGCGCCAGTGGCCGCCGGCGGCGTAGTCTGCGACGGCGCCGTCGGCGTCGCCCGCCGCGAGGCGCGCGACGGCGGCGTCCTCGTGCTTGCGTGCCGACGACAGCGCGTCGGCGTGCGCCGCGAGGGCGCGGGCGAGGCGGGCGCGGGGCGGCTCGGCGGCCGCGTCCGCGGGCGGCCGGCCGTCCGCGGGCCCCTGCTGCCCCTGCTGCTGCTGCCCCTGCTGCTGCTGCTGCGGCTGCCCCTGCCGCGGCTGCAGCCCGGACTGCGCCGCACCGGACTGTCCCGGCCCGGACTGCGCCACCTCGGCGCGCAGCAGCCCCACCAGCTGCCTCAGCAGCCCGTGCCGCCGCGCGAGCTCGAGCGCCGCGTCAAAGTGGGCGGGGCCCGCCAGTACGAGGTGACTCAGCGCGCGGTCGTACCGCCGCAGGTGGAGGTCGATGGCGTGGCGGCGGAGGTGCTCGTCCTGCGGCGGCGGTTCCGGCGGTTTTGGTTGGTTTGAGTTCTGGCGTTGCTGCTACGACGGCTTTATTGCCATGCTAACCGGATGAACGCGAGGCTCGCCCTTGGAAGGCCCGGCTCAAGCCTTACTTCTTGAGAGTGCACGTTTCAGCGCGGCCTGCCCACCGATAGCCGCTCCCGCACCTCAACCCTTCATCAAACGCCACCCCACACCCCAACAAACCCAACTCAAACCAGCAGCCCCCCCCCCCAGCCCCCACCTTGACCGCCCCCAGCCTCGAGAGTTCCTCCAAATACTCCCCAGGGTCCTTCTGGGCGTGGCTCACAACCTGTTTTTGTGGTGGTGGGGTGCATTGTTTCGTTGCTGCTGGCTCGCGGTTTTGTCATCACTTTTGCAGGTGGTCCGTGGGTTTGTGCGTCTCAAAGGCCTCACTGCACAATACGTCAACAAGCGTCCAGAAAACCTGGGAAAACACCCCAACAACGCAGCGCCGCCGAAGCGCACCATGAAGGCCAGCGGCAGGTCGTACAGCCCCAGGGCAGCGCGGTACAGCGAGTCAGCATCGACGTGCAGCAGCAGGTGCCGCAGCGCCGCCTCCGCCGCGCCGCCGGCCGCGCCGCCGCCGGCGCCGGCGGCGCCGCCGCCAGCGGGCCCGTTGACCGCCGTCGACACGACCGGCGCGCCGCTGTCGCCGTCGCCAATGGCGTCGTCGTCTTCGTCGTCGCTGCCGGCGTCGCCGACGGCAGGCGGCTGGCCGGACACCGCCGGCACGGCGCCGGACGCGATCGCGGCCTCCTTTGCCTCCCGGACTGCCAGCAGCGCGCCCTCCAAATCAGGGGGGTCGCTGCGCGCGTGAGACGTCACGACGACGCGCAGCATGCGGCCGCCGCCGCCTGTGCCGCCGCCGCCGCGCCGCGCGTCGGCCGCCGCCGCCGCGGCGCGCACCGCCGCGCAGACGGCCGACACCTTGCCCCCCTCGACGGCGGGGCCCGGACTGCCGTTTTGCGCGCCCGGACTGCCGCCGTCCAGTCCGGTGGCGCGCTCCAGGCCCGCGTAGAGTCCGCCCGGACTGAGCACGCTGCCGGGCTTTAGGGCAAACAGCAGATCGCAGATGTCTGCGGGGTCTGCAATGGCCTGTGAATGCGTGTAGGGGGGTGGGAGCGTTTCAGGGTGGGTTTGGTTGTTTTTGAGGCCGCTGCGTTTTGGACGGCGGCTGTTCCTGGGTCGAAAATTTGCCTGGTCTCGGCCAACCACCCAGCCAGGGCCGCCGCGCCCCCAAAAGGCGGTACCACCGCCCGTCACCCACCTCCACAAACGCCGCCGCCTCGCCCAGGAACGCCGGCCACCGAAAGTCCACCAACAAATTGGGGTCCAGCCGCTGCGCCACGGCGACCCCCCACGCGGCGCGGTAGTCCCGCGCGGCCAGCGCGCCCAGCGCCGAGGAGAGCACGAGCAGCCGGGGGGCGACCGTCTCGAGGTTGCCCCGCGGCAGCTGCAGCACCGCGGCGGCGCCGCCCGCCGGCGCGGCGACGAGGCGCGCGCCCTGCTCCACGGCGCGCACGTGGACGTCCCGCGCCGCGGCGGCGGGCGCGGCGGGGCGCATCGCGGCGGACATTGCGGCTTTGAGGGGGTCGCGCTGACTGGGGGGCGCCGGGAGGGACGACACGTCGGGCTGTTTCGGGGTTGGGTTTTTGTTGGGGTTTAGAAGCGGGAAATTGGGTTGTGTTTGTTTGAGGGGGCGCAGAGGCGGATTGTGATTTGATTGAAGCCCTGGTGGGGGGTGGCATGGGCGAGGCGCAGCTGCTGTCTGCAGCACCGATGGAAGCTGCCTCCAGGGGGCAGGGGCACACGCACCAGGGAAGCCGTGCAGCAGAACCGCACACAACTCAGCCAGAGCAGCAAAAGCCACCCCCTTCCTTAGCTGTCCTGCCCCTGGTGTGACACCACAAGCCCGGAAACACAGCCACGGAAAGCAAAAGCCCGGTGACTCACCTCCTTGTGAACGTAGGACTGAAGCTGCCGCAGCATGACTGTGAACAGCAGGGACTGACGGGTGGTGTAAAGCAGCGCGGCCCCCCCCGCGCCGCCCCACCGCACAGCAAACGACGTCACGCCCCCCGCAACGGCCCGCGGCCCGCAGTAGAGGACGCCGCCGGGCGTCAGCCCGACGGCCGCGCCGCCGCCGGCGCCGGGGAGGGCGGGCGGGAGGGGGAGGGGCGCAAAGGCCGAGCAGGGGGCGGGGAACGAGGCAGCTGCGCCGAGCGGTACGGCGCCGCCGCCGCCGGGTTCGTACCGCAGGAGCGCGCCCGATGCCAGCTGCAGCAGCGCCGCCGCCGCGCCTGCCGCGCCCGCCGCCGCGCCGGGCGCCGCGGCGCCGACGGCGGCAGCAGCGCCGGCGAGCGCCGGCGGCGGCAGCGGCGCGGCGGACAGCACCGAGCCCCCCGCATAGCTCACGGCCGCCTCCTCCCATTCCAGAGGCTCCGCCTCGGGCGGGGCCTCGCCCTCCGGTGCCGACAGCAGCGGCTCCGGAAGCCGGACGGTCAGCTCCACCAGCACGTCACCCGGTGACGCCTCGAGCCCCGGCTCGGGGTGCGGCGCGGCGACCAGCAGCAGCCGGCCGGGGCCGAGCCAGGCGGCAGCCTTGATGCGGCGCCCGCCGGCGAGAGGGGGGTTGGGATCGCCGCCGCCGCCGCCGCCGGGGCCGTTGGCGGCGCCGTTTCGGGGGGCCAGGGACCCCAGGGGCAGCAGCACATGGGCCTCGTCCCACGCGCCCGCCACGCGCTGCCGCAGCGCGAGGTGAGACTGCGCCGGCAGCGCCCTCGCGCCGGCCGCCGGCTGCGCCTTGCCCTCGCCCGCCGCCGGCTGCGCCTTGCCCGCGTCCGCGTCGGGAGCGGCCGCCCCCGCCGCCGCGCGCGCCGCCGCCTTGGACTGCCGCAGCCACAGCTGCTGCTCCTCCACGGTCTCTTCCCAGCAGTCCGCCTCGACCGCGCGCGCCAGTCCGAGGCGGCCGTCCGAGGTAATCACCGCAAGCGCCTCGCAGCCGGCGCCGTCGTCGTCCAAAAAAGCGAGGGCCGCCACCGGCCGCGGGAAGCGGGCGCGCGCGGCGCACAGCGGAGGGGGCGCGTTGGAGCGGCTGGCAGGGGGGCGGGGGCGGGTTTTTTGGGAGTAGGGAGGTGGAGGTGAGCTTTGTTGGGGCCAAGCTGCGTGAACTGCGGGCTGCGGCTGGACAGCTTGTCCGGAGCTGCCAGCACCTGGCGCAAGCCCCTGCGCGCCACAAAAACAGCCTGAAAGCCCCAGGCAGTCGCAAGCGACATGGACAAAGCAGGAAACCTGACTATAGAAAACGGGAGCCCCACCTGAAGGGGGTGAGCAGCACATCGCATCCGTCCACCACCGCCGCCGTGCCCCTCGCGCTGACGCACGCCCCCCACCGCAGCGCCGCGCGCGCGCACTCGCCGTCGCTCGAAACCGCCGTCAGCAGTCCGGGCCGCTCCTCGTCCCAAGCGGCTGATAGGGAGCCGGAGGGCGGGAGGTGGGGGAAGGGGAGCTCCTGCTTCAAGTACCAATGCCAGTTGGAGCGGTGCCACACCTGCGCGCCGGTGCCGTTTGGTTTCGGTGTGGTTTGCGGCTGGGTCGGTTTTAAGTTTTGGGTCGGGGCACTGGTGGCTGGGTGAGGCCGGGCATCGCTTTTCTGGGGGTGGGCTGCCTGCGCCTCGGCAGACGCGCATTGCAAATCCGCAGGTCAAAAAAGGCGGCCCCGCGCGGCGCAGCCCGCCGCCCGCCGCGCACCTGCACCCGCCATCCGCCCGCCGGCCCCAGCACCACCGCCAGCAGCTCCGAGTCCGGGCTCCAGATCAGATCGCGCACGCCGCCCGCGCAGCTCCCGCCGCCGCCGCCGCCGCCGCCGAGGGCCGGGGGAAGGTCGAAGCTGCCGTGCCGCAGCCCGTTGCGCTCGAGAAGCACGACCCTATCAATGAGCGGGGCGCCATCACATCCGGCTCCTCCGCCGCCGCCGCCGTTCCCGCCGCCGCCTCCGCCGCCGCCGCCGCCAACCAGCCCCGCGCCCGCGTCCCGCAGCCGCGCCGCCGCCGCCGCCGCGAACGCGCCCGCGATCGCCTCCCGCGCCGCCGCCGCCTCGGGCGGCGTCGCGCGCGCGGCGGCGTAGAGGTGGCGCCCGTTGGGCTGCCACGAGATCGCGCCCGTCAGATCTGGGCCGCCCTCGCCAGTCGCGTGCAGCTGGCAGCCCTCCCGGTCCCAAATGTGGACCCGCCGCGCCCGCCCCGCGCCGCCGCTGCAGGTTGCAAAGTAGCGCCCGTCGCCGCGCCACGCGATGCTGACCGTGCCGCACCCGCCCTCCTCGCCCCACGCCTCTGCCGCCGGCGCCTCGTTTGGGCCGCCGCCGCCGCCACCGGCGGCGGCGGCGGCAGCTGCCTGGGGCGGGGCGGCAGCTTCCTCCCGGGGGATGGTAACCTCCGCCAGCACATCCCAGTGCTGGGAGGTTTTGTTGGTTGAGGTTTTTCATACAATGCAAGCGGTAGCGTGGATGCTTCATGTCAAATTGCATTGCTTTCGGCACGCGTCTGCGTCTGCGTAGCAAACAGCAAGAGCGGGAAGGGCCGCTGCTTCTAAGCCTCACCCCCCCTCAACTCCGGCCCCCCTATCCCTCCCCAAAAAGCGCGCGCCTTGCTCAGCAGCAGCAGCCGCCCGCCCTCCGCGCCGGCCACCGCAACCGCCTCCCCGTCCGGCGCCCACGCCGCCGCCGCGACGCCGCCGGCGATGGCGCCGGCCTCTTCCACCTCCCTCGTGGCGGGGTTCAGAAGCAGGAGCTCCCCGGACGACAGCGCAGCAAACAGCGCCTCGGACTCGATTTGGTGGGAGAGGGCGACCACGCACGGCGGGGGGGCGCCGGGGGCGGGCGGCGCGAGGGGGGCGCGCCACTCAACCTGCGCGCGGCGGCGGCGGCGGCGGCGGCGGCGGCGGTGTTTTGGCGCCGGGCGTTCAACGCTTTCGGAGTGCAGGCGGCTCCCCGTGCGCAGGCTGCACGGGGATTCGCCCCGCGCCGTTGCCGCCATGCATTTGCTTGTGCAAGCGCATGCGAGCTAAGCCCCCCCCCTGCCAAAGCCGCCGCCGCACCGTCCAGTCACGCTCAGAAACGCAGACGACGGCCGCCGCGTCGGTGGCGCAGTAGACGCGGCCGTCGCCGGCGCCGTGGCAGAACGCCGTCACGCGCTCCTGCGAATCTCCGTCGCCGAGTTGGATCAGGTGCGACTCCAGCGCGGCTATGAGGTTCCTCATTTTTCGCAGGCGGCCGGGCGGCGAGCCCAGATCGGTGCCAAAGCTCGCCTCCGCACGGTTTTCAGGCGCCGTTCATTGCAGTTGGGCTCAGCGATGTGGTGGGGCCAGAATGGAGGAGCGCTACGGTAAGCCAAGGCGGAAGTAGGCGCCGCCGCCGCCGACGCCCTGTCTCTAGTGCCAAGTTACGCCCAGTCAAAACGCAGGCTGAGCTCTTGGCTGCCCCTGCTGTTCCCTGCTGTTTGCCCTGCCTGTGTAGACTGGACAGGGTTGTGCGACTGACTGATACTGATTTACTTCCGAGAGCCCCTTTCGGCCAGGGCTTCCAACATCCCCCGAGGCAGGGGCAAAACTGATAAACCGGAATGGGCGCGCGCCACGCGGCGGGGGCCGCGCGGGCGGCCGCGAGGGGCGGGCGAGTCGCCCCGCCGCCAGCACGCGTGCGCACGCGCGCGCGCGCAGCCCCGAAAACGCAGCCGCGCGCGCGCGTGGCCGCGTGCTGGCGGGTGCTAGGCAGGCCGAGGGGCTGTGCGGGGTTTGGGTGCAGTTCGGCAGTGCGTTTTTCGGGGCTCGGTGCGCCCCCTCTTTCCTGGCGAACAGCCGGCCGGCCGGCTGCCGCTGCCTGTTGGGCGTGCGTGACAGGCTTCCGCTATTGCAATGATAAGTCGCCAGTGCTTTGTCGGTTGGGGGCGAGGTTTTTTGCGGCGGCTTCTAAAAACGTTTGCGGGGACAAATGTGTGTGTGTGGCGGAAGGCAGGAAGCTACCCCCAGACAAAGGCGCGCACTGCCTCAAATCGCACTGCCCCGCTCGCGCGCCGCGCGCGCGCGGGCCCCCCTCACGCCAAAACGGCCGCCGCGGCCGCGAGCGCCGCCGCGGCCGCCGCCCAGCCCGCGCCCGCGCGCGGGGCGGCGCCGGACTTGGGGGCCGCCGCCGCCGCCGGCGCCGCCGCCGCCGCGGCGGGCTTGGCGACGGGCGCGGCGGCGGCGGCGGTTTCGTTGGCGGGGGCGGGGGCTGATTCCAGCTTGGCAGGCGACTGGACACTGAGGGGGGGGATTTTGGCGGCGGTGGCGGGGGTGTTTGGTTTGGCGGGAGTTGGGAAAGCGGCGGCGCGGGCCGACCAAAGGGTTAGGGGGGGGTGGGCGGCGGGGGGCTGCGGGCGCCTGGCACGACTCCTGAGGTCCAACCGCCCGCAGGGCTGGGGCTCGGGGCGGCCTTGGAAACCCTTGTCTCGCAAATCGCAAAGCGGCCCCCAAAAGGCCACCCCCCAAAGGACCCACCCCTTGCCGGTGTAGTGCAGGCGGTACACGGTGTGCGCGCCGTCATCACTAATGAGCAGGGACCCGTCGGGCAGCTGCTGCACGTCCGCGGGGCGGCCCCAGCTGGGCTGAGTCGCCTTTGGGTCGCCGCGCTTGCCCCCCAGGAAGCCCGTGACAAACTCCTTGTGCTCCACAGCCTTGGGGTTGCCGCTGGCTGCAGTTTCAGGGTTTTTTTGTGGGGTCGAGGGGTTTAGAAACAGCCCCCAAAACACGGCCCCAACACGAACACCCGCCCCACTTCAGCTCCCAAAGCGCTCCATCAAACAAAGCGGCCTCCCACACCCCCCATCTTCGCAAAAAGAGCCCCACCCGCGCCGTCCAGCTTGACCGTCACCAGTCGGTACCCGATCTTGGTGCTGCGGTCCACGCTTCCGTGCTCCGCTATGATGAGCTGGCGGTCGTACTCTTTTGGCCAAGACTGGCCCATCTCCCACCTGGTGGGGGGTGTTTTTTGGAGGGGGGATTTTGTTGGGGTTGGGGTGGGGGGCTTTTCCGGGGAGCCTTTGGGTTTTTTTTGGGGGGGCGCTTGGTGGGCTTATTGGGGGGTTTCTGGTGGTGTCTTGGGGTTTGGGGGGAGGGATCTGGGGTTTGTTTGAGAGGTCGGGGTTTGGGAGGTTCCCGAGGTGTTCGCCAATCCGAGGCAGGGTGCGCGCGCGAACATCCGAGGCACCGCGCGCGCGCGTGCGTTCGGCCCTCACTTGTAGAAGCGCATGCCGAGGGGCGCGATGTGGGGGCCCAGCGCCTGGAGCGGCCGGCGGTACGTATTCGGGTCTGGGGGGCGGTACGGGGCGGAGGGGAACGAGTCAGAGGTGAAGGCGGTACAACTGGCCCCATGGAGGCAGGCAGGAAGGAGGCGTGCGGTGCGGGGGGTCTTCCGAAACTTTCCCACTCGCATGCAGCAGCCGCAAAATCGGCCAAAACAGCGGCCAAGCAAACGGGGCCGAGCGAAAGCAATAGCCAACCAAACAAAAAGTGTGATCGCCCCCCCCCCCACCGTCGCAGTTGAGCTTCTCCTTGTTGGCGTTGTACTTCGGATCCGGCAGCGGCCAGCCGGGGCCTACGGGGCGGAGGTATGGGTCGCCCCCCGCCTGCGTGTGGCACTCGGGGAAGCCGAAGAAGAGGCCGGGCTTCTCGGCCCTGCGGGGGGGGGGGGGCGTTTGGCACGGTTTGGTTTTGTTGGGGAAGAGGGGAGCCTTGCTGGGAGCTTTTGGGGCTGCGCTCAGGCCGTTGCGTGCGCGATTTGGCTTGCAGACATCACAAATCTTACATACAACAATGTAATCCACCATTGTTTTGATGGGGTATCAGCGATTTCAGTAATCGCGGCACCCACATGTTTAGCTCGCACTCGGGGGTGTTGTCGCCCATGTTGTCACGGCCTGGGTGGGTGGGGGTGTAATGGATGACGGAGTTGGTAATGAGGTGGGGGGAGGGGGTACGGCCCCGGCGTGGGGGCAGCGGGCACAGGGGGTGGCCCCACCCCACGGCCGTCAGCAGGGGCCACCCGGCATGTGGCGCACGCTTAGTCAACACCCCTGAGCATTGAGCAACCCCCTTTAGTCAATTAGTCAGCACCCCCCCACCGTTTTCTGTGAAGTAGAGGTCCTGGGGCCGGTCCGGATACCAATCCATGCCCACCACGTTGCGCAGGCCTGGGGGGGGTGTTGGGTTGGGGGTGAGTCGTGGCTTGGGTTTATGGATCGGGATTCGGGGATTGGCGTTGGGGGTTGGTGGGTTTTACGGCGTCGGCAGAGCGCCCAAAAGCGGCTTGCCAATGGCCTTTGAACGGCACTGGAAGCAGCTTGAAAGCCCCCCCTCAAAGCAAGCGCACCCCCCGGCCCCGGCACCCCCCCCCCCCCAAACCACGGCCACCCCAATCCCCCCCCCCCCACCACCCCCAAACCCCACCCCCCAAAAAACCCAGGCCACCCACTCTTTCCAGTCCATGCCCTGGGGCTTGTCCAGGCCGTTGGCGACGACGACCATCCGGTCAGCGGTGCCGTCGGCGTTGTCGTCGATCATGGCGTACACCTGTCGATCCCCGGTTGGGGTTTTTCACTTTTTTTGCGCTTGCGCCGCCGGAGCGATCGGCCGGCGGGGCGCTGGCGGGACGGCTCCGGCTCCGTCCCCCCCCCCTGGCAGCCGGCCCGGCCGCCCTCCCTCCCCTCCAACCCACCCACCCACCTTTTTGGCCAGCTTTGAGGAGGCGTACACGATGATCGGCCCGCCGGGGTACTTGCTGTTGCCGCTCACGGCCAGGGACTGAAGGGGGGGTGCGGCGGTTGCGGCGGTTTCGATTTTGTGCGGTTTCGATTTGCGGTGGGGGCGGTTTCCGCATCCCCAAAGGCCGCTCGGGCGCCACGGCAGCAGCAGAGCGAGCGCTCCCTGGGTCCCCCCCCCACCCCACCTTCCCCACCCACACCCGGCCCCCCACACAAACCAACCCCCCCCCCCCCCCACCCACCCGAGCATTGTCCATGAGCCCCCCCCTGTAGTAAATATCGATCTCAAAGCCGGGGGGCGTGCGCAGCAGCGGCATGGCCTTCTCCAGCTGGGTCAACTGTGTTTGTTGAGGGGGGGGCGGTTTCGGGGGGGGTTCGCGGGTGTGTGCGCGGCTGCTGTGGGCTCCATCGCAGCTTGCAGATGCGGGGAAGGATGTTTGGGGGGCCTTTGCGCCCTGCGCCGCGAAAAGGCCCAACCAGAAGCCCAACAAAAGAGCACAACGGCCCAGATCAGGCCAGATGGCGGCTGCTGCATGCAAAAAAACGAGCCGCCGGCGGGGGGTTCGAACCCTCCCGCTCACGTTCCACTTTTTGGGGTCGAGCTGAGACCAGCGGATGGCCACGTCGGGGGGCACGTCGGCGCCGCCCCATTGGGCGCGCGCCGCCGGCGCGACGGCGGCGGCGATCAGCAGCGCGAGCAGCGGCGCGGCCGCGCCCGCGGCCCCGGCGCCGCGGCGCATTTTCCGCGGGTGACTGGGGGTCGGCCCGGCCGACGGGGCGCGCCGGGCGAGCGTGGGGGCCGAGGGGCGGGCGGGGGGCCGCGGAGCGGCTTGCGCGACGCGCGCGCGCGCCGGCGGGTGGTGGCGGTCGCGGTTGGGGGCGGCGCGCTGCGGGGGGGCGCGGGGCTGGGCGTGCCGCACTGGCGGCAACTATTGCGGGCTATCAGGAATGTTTTCGCGGTGCCGGGGACCGCAGGAATGAATCCTCGCCGGCGTGTCACTGGCGGAGCCACCAGTGCGCGGGAACTGGCAGAGGACCCGCAGGGAGTGAGTACGAAACTCGGCGCAGAAGCCAGTCAAATTCATCGCACGAAGCGATGAAGGCCAAGGCGCACCTGGCCCCGGGGCCGCGGGGCCGTGCCACGCGCGACAGCAGCAGTACTGACTGGTACCGACCTCGCAGCGACTCCCCCTCCGATTGCCCCTTCCGGATGCACCAGGCCTTTACTCAACCTGAACCGCGCCACCGCCGCACCGGCGCGGGCGCTTGCTGCTGCTGCCAGGCCGCCGGCCGCCGGCCGCTCCCGCCTCGGGCCGCGCCCCCGCTTCCTCCCCCTCCCCCCCCCCCTCCTCCTCATCAACCCCTCCGCCTCAATCCTTCTTAATCACCACCCCCAGCGGCACGTGGTCGCTGCCCAGCACGTCCCTCAGGATGAAGGCGTCGTGCACGCGCGGCGCCAGCGACTGGGACACCTGGTTTTGGTTTTTGGTTTGGGTTGTTTGGTGTTGTGCTTTGGGGGGTGGGGTGGGTGGAGGTGGGCTGCGGGTGGTTTCTCGACCAGGCGTGACCCAAAAAAGGGCGCACCAAAAGGAAGTCCAGTTGCCCGCAAAAACAGGCCACACCCGGGAAAGAGGCCACCCACACCCCCCCAAAAACAAAAGGGCGCACCAAAAGGTAGTCCAGCCGCCAGCCCGCATTTTTGGCGCGCCCGTTGGTGCGGTAGGAGTAGTAGGTGTAGCCCACCTGCGGCAGGGGGGTTGTTGGGGGCGGGTGCGGTGTGATTAGTAAGGCGGATAGATAGGATTAAGAGCCATGACTGGAGGCGGTTTCGGCTGCTTTGGGGGCTGGGTGTGCCTGCCGGCCGCTGCCCCCTGCCCCCGCAAGCCCCGCAACACCCTTTGGCCCGCAACTTCGCGGTGAGAAAACCTCCCCTTCGACCTCCAAAAACCTCCAAAAACCTCCGAAAACCTCCGCAAAACTCCCAAAACCCTTCGAAATCCCCCCCAAACCCACCACGTTTGGGTGCTGCGCGCGGAAGGTGTCCACCAGGGGGCCCCCCGGCGCCACCAGCTTCTCCCCGAACGAGTCACGCTCCTCCTGCGGGGGGGGGGGAGGTTTCGAATGTTTTAGGGGGGGGAGTCCCCCCTCAAACCCCCCACCCCCAACCCCCCCAAACCTGGGTGAACCCCGCGGACCGCAGGTTGCCCTTTGGGTTGTGGATGTCGATGGGGTGGTGCGCACAGTTGAGGTCGCCGGCCACGATCTGGGCGGGTGACGGGGTGACGGGGTGACGGGTGCGGGCTGTGGTCGGCGCGGTCGTCTTTCAATCGGTTCGAATCGTCAAGCGGCGGCGTGCGCGACTCGACACGACGCAAGCGGAGGCAATCCATCGCCATTTGGCTTCATGCAAACAAGAAAGCACGGTTCTGCCCCGACTCAGCGCAACGCAATCGGGGCGAACGATCAGCATTAGTAAGCAAGGCCCACCACCGGCTTGCCGCGCGCCTCGAGCCCCTTTACGTAATCCGAAAACGCGACGTCCTGCGGGAGGTTTTTTTCCGGGGAGGTTTTTTTCCGGGGGTTTTCGGTCGCCGCGCGCTTGCCCCTCCAACCACAAAAAACCGAGCCCCCACCCCCTCCCTCTCAAGCAAAACCCGAAGAAAACAAAAGCTCGCCCCCCCTTCCCCCTGACACACCCCGGGACCCACCCACTGCCCCGTGCGGTACGCGAGGCGCTTGAGTCCTCCACCCCCCTTCCCCAAAAAAGCTCAAAACCCCCAAACCCCCAAACCCCAAACGCCCACCCACCCCCCCGACCCACCCACTGCCCCGTGCGGTACGCGAGGCGCTTGAGCCCCTCCCCCGAATTGGGGACGTAGGCGTTGACCACAAAGCAGGAGGGGAGCTCCTGGGGGGTGTCGGAGGGGGGGGGGGGGGGGGGGGGGGGGGGGGGGGTGGAGGAGGGGGGGTTAGCGGAAAGGGGCGACAGGTGCATTGGGGAGGTGGAAAAGGCGGAGGCCAAACACAGCAGAACAAAGCAGGAAAACAGCAAAACCAAGCAGAAACGGTGCAATAACCAGCCAACCCACAGGGAAAGCAAAGCACAGACGAAGCGGCGCAACCAAAGGTTTGACCGCCCACCACGGTGACCACCCTCCCCTCGTCGTCGTGGTCTGGCAGCCCGATGCCGCAGCTGCTGCTCAGGGGCTTGGAACTGGGGGGGGTGTTTTTGGGGGGGGGTCCAAGGGGGGGTTGAGGGGGCAGCTTTTCTGTGTGAGGAGGGGAGGTTTTTGTACGGGGGTGGTGGGGATTGGGGTGAAGGGCTGGGGGGATGAAAACCCCAAAACCCAATTTGAGGGCGTGGGGGCAGGGTCTCGTTTGGGGGTGTGGGGGACTCTGGCAGCGTCCCGCACCCAAAACAAACTCCGCAGTGCAAACCAAAGTCCGCGGCGCGGACCCCAACAACGAAAGGCCAAGCGCGCCCGCGCGCGCACGCGCGTGCGCACGCAGCAACGCAGCAGCGGCCAAGCAGCACGCAGCCCCAGGCCAAAACGCGACCCGAGGCCACAAGCCCACCGCCCCTCCCCCCCCCCCCCCCCCCCCCCCCCACCGCGTGAACGTGGCCACGCCGCTGTACCCCTTTTTGGCCGCCGAGCAGTTGAACACCGCGCCCCCCCCCCCCCGCCCCCGCCCCTTTGTGGCCGCGGCCACGTGGGAGTCCTGCAGCTTGGTCTCCTGCAGGCACAGCACCTGTTTTGGTGGGGTTTTTGGATGGTTTGGGGGAATTTCGGGCGGTTTTGGGGGGTTGAGGCCGACGCCGCCACCGCGGGCTACCCGCCGCCGCCGGAGCCGTCCCACAAGCCGCCGTGGCCGCTGTCCAGCCGCGCCCTCCTGCTGCCCAAAGGAAAAAGAGTGAAAAGGCCCCCCCTCACGTCCACCCGCTCCTCCTCCACCAGCCGCCGGACGGCCCCGGCGTCCTGCGTCCCGTTTGCGGCGAGCGGGGGGGAGGGGAGGGGAGGGGATGAGACTCGGGAGCGAAATCAAACAACCACGGCCAAGCGCCCCCGCACACATCACACCCACGCGCACGCACCCACGCAGCGCGCCGACGCAGCACGCCCGCAGCCCCACACAGCACACGCAGCGCGCCCACACAAGCCCCCCCCCCCGCGCCTTTTTGATGAGCGACCGCAGCCCCGCGACGTTCCACGCCATCACAGTCAGCGCGGGGCTTTCCAGTCGGGGGGCGCGCATGGCGGTGGTGTAGAGCTCGCGGCTGCCGCCGGGAGGTTTTTGGGGGTTGGGGACGGGGGAGGGGGGGGGTGTCTGGTGTTGGTTGGGTTCGGTTGGGCTGGGGAGGGCCAGGCAGTGCGAACGGAGCGAGGCCAAACACAGGGGCAGGCTAAACCCTAGCGCCAAGCTCCCCCCCTAAGCAAGGGGAGGCGGCCGGGCCCGCTCACCCCGCCGCGGCGGCCGGCGCTTTCGCCGCGGGCGCCGCCGCCGCCGCCGGCGCGGGCGCCTTTTTGGGCGCGGGGGAGCGCGCGCTGCGGCGGACGGGGCCCGGCGACGGGGAGGCCTTCTTCTTGGCGGCCGCCGCGGCGGCGGCGGGCGGGGACGCGGACTTTGGGGCCACCGCATCCGCGTCGCCGCCGGCCGGCTTGTCTGCGGCGGGCGATCGGCGCGCGCGCTTGCGCGGCGTGGCGGCGGCGGGGGAGGCCTCGCCCGCAGCAGCGGCAGCGGCAGCGGCAGCGGCGCCGGCCGCGCCGTCCCCGCCGGCGTCGCTGGCCTTGTGCTTCATGGCGGCTGCGGAGATCGGAGCAGCGAGGTGCTTGCGTCCCTGGCGTAGTATAAAGCCGCCTTGCCTCAAGATTGGCGCCGCTGCCGCGAGCATGCGCTGGTTCGGTTTACAGGAGTAGGACGAAAGCGAAGAAAGCTTGCCGTCCATGTCGGCGAATGCACTTTCACGCGGCCGCAAACGGCTTGACGCACACACTTCCGGTGCAGTCCCGCGCCGCCAGCGCGCTGCCCCAGCCCGAACCCCCGGCAGGCGTGGAAGCAACAGCGGCCTGCGTCAAGCTTACATCAAGCACTTTTTGGAGTTCGACTAGAGTTTGTCTGGGTTGATTGTGGCCGCCCAATATGCAGGTGCACAAGGGCCCTGCACTCGAATGGCAAGGCGCATCGACAAACAAAGAAGGCAAGGGAAACGGGTCCGTGGTGCTAAGTTGAAAGAGTTGGAGGGGCGGGCGCATGCGCCTCACGGCGGTGCGCCGGTCTTGGCGGCTGCGTGCGGGTTGCATGTGGGGAGCAGCTTGCCGTCGGCGTTGTGGCCGAGGTCGGGGCGGACCTGCTGCAGGATTTGGCATGCCCCCCAGTAGCCGCCGGGCGTGCGGCAAAACCCGCAAACGCCCTTTTCGCCCCTCCACTTCAGCAGCGGGCAGTCCCGCAACCAATGCCCCCACATCTTGCAGCAGGGGCACTGCGAGTCTACCCACTTCAGTTGCGGCTGCTGCTGCGGCTGCTGCTGCGGCAGCCGCCCACTCTGGCCATGTCCCTGTTGACCAGACGGGGGCTGGCCGGGTGGCTGCAGGTACGGCCGCGGCGCGTCTTGCATGGCGCGCAGCGCGGCGTTGACCGTGCGCTGTTCCTTGTTGGGGCCCAGTAAGCCGCGCGGTGGGCGCGTATGTTGGGGAATGAAGCGGGACACTGCACGGGAGGGGGAGGGGGAGCGTGCTTAACAGGGAGGCGCCGCAGAGCGCGCCGCCGAGCGCTTCCGCCGCAGACCACCGCGCGGCGGGGCCTGCAGTTGCGATTGCCACGCGATGCGCACCGCGCCTGTGCCAACAGCAACCTGCGCGCCGAGCTCGCGCGCGGCCGTGGCAGCAATCAGCACGGCAGGCATAAACGCACCCGCGCCAGCAGTCTGCAGGCCCGCCCCCCCCCCCCCCCCCCCCCCCCCCGCTGCATATTCAATTGCGGTGCTGGCGTCCATGGATGCACGAAGCCGCCCGGGGGCTCAGGATGCCACTCAGGGGCAAGCACGAGCTCTGGCCACTGGCCAGTGGCCACGCCGCGGGCGCCGTTTGACCGCGGTTGACCTGGGGGGGCGCCCTCCGCACGACAAGGCGGTGCGCGCGCCGACCCCTCAAAGGCCGCCCTGCGACACGCCTGCAAGCGGCTTCTTTGCGGCGGCCTCTGGGGCGCGCGCGGCTGCGGGGGGCTGCGCCATCTTGGAGGGGCGCTGCAGAGGCGAGCCCGCCAATTCGCATGGCCTCGTTGCACGGCGCCGCCGCGGGGTGCGCAGCGCAGCGGCAGCGGGCGCTGTCAGGGCTACAACACCACGCCAGAGCGCGGAGATCGGCCTTCTCTGGACGGGCGGGCGGGCCACGCCCACTCTGCGACGTGCGACGTGCCTTTCTGGTTGCCGCAGCACGTGAGCACCCAACCCAGGGCCGCGCTCGAGCCGACCCCAATCCCAATCGCCAATCCGGGTCGCTCCCAAGCTCCCAGGACCGCTGAAAACATGGCCAGGGCCAGGGCTCCGGCCCTGGCGTGCCGGACTCTGCTGCTGCTCGCGCTGGCCTGCGCGGGCGCGGCCGCACGCTCCGTAAAGTGCCATGGTACCTGCGGCGACGTTCGGGCCCCGCGCCCGGCGCCCTGGGCCGTGGGCGCGGCGGGAGGAACGGAATTCGGTGCCAAGACCCCTGCGCCAGCCGCTTCCGCGCTGTCCGGCACCGACGCGATGAGCGAATTTGGCTACCACGCCGCGTCGCTTTTCGTTACCTGGCCGCAGCCGGCGGCCGGCGCCGGCCCGAGCGACGTCGCCCGGCTGCCGTCCTCGGCGCTCGACGCCGCCGCGGACGCCGCCACCGCGGATGTATCCACCGCGGGCTACCCGCCGCCGCCGCAGCCGTCCCACAAGCCGCTGTGGCCGCTGTCCAGCCGCGACCTCCTGCTCTTCGCGCTCACCGCCGCGACGCTCGTGCTCGCGGCCGGCGGCGGCATCGGCGGCGGCGCGATCTACATGCCGCTGCTCGCCGTCCTCGGCGGGTTCACCGCCTCCGAGGCCGTCGCGCTGTCAAACCTTACCATCCTCGGCGGCGCGGTCGCCAACCTCACCCTCAACGCGCGGCGGCCGCACCCGCGCGCGCCGGGGCGGCCGCTGATCGACTGGAGCCTCATCCTCATAATGGAGCCCACCACCATCCTGGGCGCGCTGCTGGGCAGCTACGCCAACAAGGTGGGGCTGCGCGCGTGCATGTGCATGTGTGTGCGGTTGGGCTGGAGGGGGCGCTGCAGCGGCGGGCGGGGGGACGGATAATGACTCGCATTGGGTGAGGCCCAGCAGCGGTTGGTCGGGGGTCGCGTCACGCAGCGTTGGTCGAGCCGCGCCCTCCCCAAAAACCCCGCCAGCTCCTGCCGAGCGTCGTCACCGTGACGCTGCTCACCGCGCTGCTGACGCTCCTGACCGCCCAGCTGCTGCGCCGCGCCGGCCACATGTTCCGCGCCGAGACGCGGCAGCGGCTCGCCGAGGCGGAGGCGACCGACGACAGCGAGGCAGAGGCGGAGGCTTTGGAGGTGCTGCGGGAGGAGAGCCGGCTGCTGGTGCTGGAGCCGCTGCTGCACAATTCGGAGTCCTCAGAGGGCTCAGAGGGCCCCGCCGACGGCCACGAGGACGGCGGCGCCGGCCACGAGGGCGCGGAGCGGCGCGGCAGCGACGCGGGGCTGCGGCAGCCGCTGCTGTCCGGCCGGCGCGACCAGAGCCTCAGCAGCAGCGCCCGCGCCCGCGCCGCCAAGGCGCCCGCCGGCCCGCGCGCCGCGCCGCCGCTCGTCGCCGGGGCGGCGCCGCCCGCGCCAGAGGCGGCCGAGGAGGCGCCGGCGTCCGGCAAGCCGGCCGTGGTCCGCGGCTTCCACCTGCCCTTCTGGCCGGTGTTTGCGCTGGTGCTGCTCACCGGCGCCGTCGCGGCCAGCGACCTCGCAAAGGCGCGCGTGCGGTGCGGGTCTCCTGCGTATTGGGCCGTCGTGCTGTCCGTGGTGCCGCCCGCGTTTGCGACGACGCTGCTGTGCCGGCGCCACCTGCTGCGCCACGACGCCGCGGCGGGGGACAACCTCAAGTACACGCCCCGCAACACGCTGGTGCGCGCGGCGCGGGGGCGATGCGCGCGGCGCGGCGCGGGGGCGCGCCCTGCTCCTGCTCCCCTCGCACGCAGGGGGGGAGGGGTCGTGGTCTGGGGGCGCTCGGGCTTTCTGGCTTTCCCCCTTTGGGGGGCGCGCGCGCTCGGCGGCGCGGCGCCGCGGCGGCGGGCCCCACTCAGCAAAGAAATCGACCCCCGACACCGACCAAGCAAGCCCGTACCCAACCACACGCCCCCCCGCCCCACCACACCCGCCCCCCCCGAAAACCAAACCCAGCTCTACCCCGCCGTCTGCTCCCTCGCCGGCGTGGTCGCGGGCCTGTTTGGCCTCGGCGGCGGCGTGGTCAAAGCGCCGCTGATGCTGGAGCTTGGGGTGCTGCCCGACGTGGCGGCGGCGACCAGCACCACCATGATTGCCTTTACTAGCATGGCGGCATGCGTGGTGGGTGGGGGTTCAAGGGGTGTGTGTGCGGCGCGCGGCGCTGGGTTTGGGCGCGCCGGGTTGAGCTTGGGGGGGCGCGGGTGCGGGGCCTGGAACCCTGCGGGCGCAGCCCGCATCGCGGCCCCAAGGCCCCAATAACTCAATAAGCAACCAACCAAACAAACAAACAAAAAAACCTGCCTTCCTCCCCCCCCAGGTGTACGCCAACTTTGGGCTCATCCCCACTGACTACGGCGCCTTCCTCTTCTGCCTCGGGCTGGTCGGCTCCGCCGCGGGCCAGCTGGCGACGGCGCAGGTGGTGCGGGCGCTGAAGCGGAGGAGCGTCATCGTGTTCACCATGGCCACGCTGGTGGGTGCTTTTGGGGGGGAGGGTTGCTCGACTTGCTTGTCTGTTGCTTGCTTAGTGCTTCTTCGCTGCTGCTGCGCTTTCCAGGTGGAACTGCCGTCGCTTTTGCCGGCGGCTGCACCCTCGCCCAAAGCGCCTCGCACGCCGCTCCCCGTCCCTCCTCCCCCGCCCAAAACCAACCAAACAACCCCCCAACGCATCCGCACTCGGCAGATGATGCTCTCCAGCGGCACCGCGGTTTGGAACGCGGCGGGCCGCTGGGTGGACGTGGCCTCCGGAGACCGCACCGCCCTCGAGTGGGGCAACATCTGCACGGACGAGTCCCGGTGACGCGCCCCGGCGACGCGCCACCCCCGGTGACGCGCCCGTCGGTGACGCCTGCGCCCGCGCCCGGGGCGGGACGCGCAGTCCGGCGGTGGGAGTCCGAGGCGCGGGCGGCGCGGCGCGCCCGCATTGGGGCGCGCACCCTCGCGCCGCGCACGCTGCCCGCCGGCCCGTTTCCCAAAGTCCCTTTCCCTTTCCTTTTCCCCCGCACGCCCCTCCCAAAGATGGCAAAGGCCTGCAGGGTCGGACCGAAGCTCCCTCTATACTCTTTCTTTCCTTTCACCTCCGATAAACCCCCTTCCCGCGCGGCGCGGGCCTCCTGGCCCCTCCCGCGCTGTTCCGCCAACCCCTCGCCGCCCGCCTTCGGGCCGGCGCCAGCATTGCCCCCCTGCGCGCGCGCGCGCGTGCCCCCCTGCGCGCCCGCCCGCTGCCCCGTATTTTGGTGCGTGGCTCCTACGCACTCACAGGCAGCACCACCCACAGGCAGCACTGCGCGCCTGTATTCCCCCCGCGCACGCCCCACCGCCGACGCCTCGCCGGCCGCCCTTTGCCCCGCGGCACCGGCCGGCTCCCTCAAACCGCCACCCCCACCCCACGCCAAAAACTCCCTTTGCCATTGCGTGCGCGCGCGGCCCGGCTGCGCGCGCCGCAAGTTGATGCCACGGCGCGCCAGAGGCGCGGCAGGTTTGGGCCCCAATCGGGCGGCCCATTGCACGCGGCAACGCGCGCACGCGCGCGCGCTCGCCTCGGATGCGTCTGATGGCGTCCGAGGCGCGCGCGCGGGCGTGCGCGTTGCCACCCATAGCTTTGTATATGGGCCGACAGCCCCGGCTGCGCACTTCAAACTGCACATTCGACACTCCTCCTTGGGAGGCACGCGCCCGCCCCCGCCTCCCGCCCCTTCGTCGCTCCCCCCCCCCTCTCTCCTGCAATCCCCCCGCCCCCTGCGTGGCCTGGCCGCCTGGCGCGGGCGCCGCCGCCCGCCGGTTTGGGCTTGAAAGTCTCGGGAGGGGTTGAGAGGGCATTCGGCGCGGCCGCCTCCAAAAGTAACAGGCTCTCTCGGGATGAGGGTTTTGCCGCGCTAGGGGCCTGCAGCGGACGAGCTATACAGTGCAGGACGCTCGCCAAAAAAGCCGCCGCGGGGCGGCTGCGGATTCAAGGGGGAAAATAGCAGCCGAAAAAGGGTGCTGTTCGCGTTCAACCCTAAGAGTACGGCCGCTGTTGCTGCCCAGCTCGGCGGCCCAGCTGCTGCCGCCCCGCCGTCCCAAGCCGCTTCAGCGTTCAGCGCTTCAGCGCTTGCCGCCCAGCTCTGCCGCCGCCGCCTCGTCCAGCAGCCAAGTCAGCGTGGCGTCGGGGGCGGGCGCCACCATCGCGCCGGGCAGCTCCCCGGGCTGCGCGCCGCCCTCCACGGCCAGCCGCACCGCCGGCGCCTGCGGTTTTAATTTGGGGGGGGAGAGTGCGTGTGGCGAGTTCCTGAGGCCTCGGCAATGGGGAGGGTTTTGGGGGAGGGTCGAATGCAGGCCTTGGCGAGGCCGCTTCCCACGCACCCGCCGCCTGGATCGCACGGCGCGGCAGCAGGCCGCAGAACGGGCAGCACGGCCAGACCTCCCCTTCACTCGCAACGAGCCGCCCAAAAACAAGAGAGAACAGAAAGCAGCGCGCCTTTTTGGCGCCCGTGAGGCAGATCACCACCTCCCGCCCCGCCGCCATGACCGGCAGCGAGAGCGTGATCGACGCCGCGTCGGCGCTCTTCTGGAAGGGCAGCACCCAGGCCGTCCTCTCCTCCAGGGTGGGCTTGTTCGGGTAGAGGGACCCCACGTGGCCGTCGGCGCCCTGCGGGAGCGCAGAGGCAGCGACGGCAGCGGCTTCGGCGCGCGGCGGCAGCGGCGGTGTGCGCGCGCGCGGCACGCGCAGCTCCCTGGGCCCGTTCCCCCCCTCTCCGGGCCGTCCAGAGGCTTACCATGCCGAGCAGCATCCAGTCCAGGCGGGGGGCGCCGGACTGAGCGAGCGGCAGCCCGAGGGACGCCGCGGCGGCGCGCAGGCGGGATTCGTAGTCCGACGCGGCGGCCGAGGCTGCGGCGGAGAGGTCCTGCGTGTTGCGCGTTGAGTGATAGCGTTGTTGCCCGCGCTTTTTGCAAGCGGCGTTTGGGGAGAGCGGTGGGCCGCGCTGCGTACCCCGGTCAAAACACGAAAGAGGCGGCGGACGCAAATTGCAACGGCTCCGGCAGCAGCAGTGCACGCATCACTGGCAGCAGCAAAGGCGGGCAGTGGCTCGCGCCCACCTGCCCCGGCGCCGGCTCGAGCGGCGCGGCCACGTTTGCCTCGGGCAGCCCCACCGCCTGCACAAAGCCCGCCAGGGCCTTTTTGTGGGTGGAGGCCGGGTCCGAGTGGGGCAGGACCTTGTGGTTTACGTAATACAGGTGGACTGCGGTTTTGGGGGTTGGAGGAGGAAGGTCTGAGGGGGCGGCGCCTGCAGCACTGCCGGCGGGTCCACCCCCCAGGGCGGGCAGCGATACGGCGCTCGGGTTGGCTGCGGCCACAGCAATGCACCCAGCGTCGCCAAGTCCCAGTTCCGACCTTTGCTCCAGTCGATGCCCTTCTGCTCCTTCAGCCCGCCGAGCATCTTCAGGACCGAGCCGCCCGGGACGGCGACGGTGAAGCTGCCTTTGTCAGCGATTGCTTTGCGCGCGGCGTCGGCGAACAGCGCGCACAGCCGTGTGCCGACCGCGGCCTCCGTGGGGCTGACGTCAACCACCACCTTGCAGGCCTGCTTTGCGCCTGCCCGGCGGCGTGAATGGGGGCGGCGGCAGGGGGCGTTGCGCGGGCGGCGCAGCGGGCGGCGCGTCGAGGTGGCTGCCGCACCGCGCGGGAATTCCGCCCTCCCGGCGGCGCGCTGCCGGGTGACCCGAGTTTATCGGGGTCTGACCTTCCCCACGGCCCCAATCCCGCTCCCCGCGGCCCATGAGAAGCGATCCCCGGCGCACCAGCCCTGGCCGCGACCATGCGGGGCCTTGTGGCGCCCCTGACGCAGCCCGGGGCGCCGCACGTGCGGGCGCGAAGCGACGAGACCTGCATTATCTTTGACCTACAGGCCCGATGGCCAGCTGCCGTTGCCCGGGCCGCGGGTGGCGGGCTGCGATCTGTCGGACGGGCTGTGGCCGCGTCTATTCACCGCTTGGCGGGGCTGTATTGATTTCAGGTGCCGCAAGCAATCTCCCGGACCCCCCTATGCGCCCCGTTTGACGCCATGGCGCCCGCACCGAGCGAGTGCGTCCGCGTCGTGGTGCGATGCCGGCCCCTCAACGAGCGCGAGACCGCCGAGGGGCGGCAGCGAATCGTGGAAATCGATGTGGCCGCGGCCAGCGTGGCTCTGCGGCCGCCCGGCGGCGCACCGGGCGGCAACGGCGCCGACGCGGGCGCGCACCAGCAGCGGGCCTTCACGTTTGACGCCGCGTTTGACTGGGCCAGCACCCAGGCCGAGGTCTACGAGAACGCCGCCGCGGCGATCGTCAACAGCGTGCTGCAGGGCTACAACGGCACGGTGTTCGCCTACGGCCAGACCGGCACCGGCAAGACGCACACCATGGAGGGCGCCGCCGCCGACGCCGGCGCCGCCGGCATCATCCCGCGCGCCTTTGACCACATCTTCGGCGCGATCGAGGGCAGCGAGGGCAAGCAGTACCTGGTTCGGGCCTCGTTCCTGGAGATCTACAACGAGGAGGTCCGTGACCTGCTGTCCAAGAGCCCAAAGGAGCGGCTGGAGCTGAAGGAGCACAAGGACACGGGCGTTTACGTAAAGGGGCTCAACGCGTTTGTGGTCAAGAGCGTCGCGGAGATACGCGCAGTGCTCGAGGTGGGCTGGGGGGCGGGTGTGGGTTTGTGCGGGGGCAGGTAGGCGGCAGTCCGGCGCTCGCATGCGGTGGGCGGCGATCCCCATGGGCAGTGCCGGCCGGCCATCTTGCCCATGCGCCGGCGCGCCCCGCCCGCCCGCCGGTCAACGCCCCAAACGCGGCAGGTCGGCAAGAAGAACCGCAGCGTGGGCGCGACGCTCATGAACCAGGACAGCAGCCGCTCGCACTCGGTGTTCACGATCACGGTGGAGTGCATCGAGCAGGGGCCGGCGTCGGTGCGCGCGGCGCGCATGGGGCGCGGCATGCGGGGCCGCATGGGCGGACGCATGGCGCATGCGTCGTGTGCGCGTGGCCAGCATGAGGGGGGAATGCACCTGGATTGGGGGGGACGCATGCATGCAGCGATGCCACCCCTGCCGTCGCCACTGAGCGCGCAACCCTGCGCATGCGGAAACAAACCCCATGCGTGTACGCAAACCCCATGCGCGCAGGACGGGCACATCCGCGTGGGCAAGCTCAACTTGGTCGACCTCGCGGGCAGCGAGCGGCAGGCCAAAACGGGCGCGACGGGTGCGCGCGCTCCCTGCGCAGCGCCCAAGGGACGGGGCCCCGCATGCGCAGACCAGGCCCCGCAGGCAGCAGGGTGGCGGCGCACGCTCGGCCTGCCCGCCAAACAACTAAACACGACCCCGCCGCGCCGCGCAGGCGACCGGCTGAAGGAGGCGACCAAGATCAACCTGTCGCTGTCCGCGCTGGGCAACGTCATCAGCGCGCTGGTGGACAGCCGCAGCGGTGCGCCGGATGCCCTTGGCCGGGAGCGCGCAGAGGGGCCCCCAAATGCCACAAGCAGGGGTGGCGTCGGCCGGGCCTATGTGCGGCGAGGCGTGCGGTTGACATAGCCCAAGCCGCCCTCGTTCTGCAACCGCCCCCCAAATGTGCTCCTCACAGGCCACATCCCCTACCGCGACTCGAAGCTGACCCGGCTGCTGCAGGACTCCCTGGGCGGCAACACCAAGACCGTGATGGTCGCCAACATCGGCCCGGCGGACTGGAGCCACGACGAAACGCTCAGCACGCTGCGGTGGGCGCGGGCTTGCGTTGTGCAAGCGCTGCAGGGCTTTGCTTGGTCAGTCGGTCGGAACCGGGCACAAACATAAAAAGCAGCTGCCCGCACAAACACAAGGGTTTTTGCCCCACAGACAAGGCTCATGCACACACACGTGCACACGCAGACACACGCCCACCCCAACCGCCCCCCGCCCCCAGCTACGCCAACCGCGCCAAGAACATCACCAACAAGCCCCGCGTCAACGAGGACCCCAAGGACGCGATGCTGCGGGAGTTCCAGGAGGAGATCGCGCGCCTGCGGGCGCAGCTGGAGGTGGGGGGGTGGGGGTGGGGGTGGGGTTGGTTGGGTTTGCTTGGGGCTGGTTAGGGTTGTTGGCTTGAGGGCGCATGAGGTGGGGGGTTTGCTGGCCGGAAAGCTCCGATCGGAGGGGTTGCTTTTGAGGGGGGGGTGAATTTGCTGAACATGCGGCTTTGAGGGTGGCCCCGAGCGCGCCCCCCAACCCCCGCGCCCCGCAGGCCGCCGAGTCCGGCGGCGCGCTGCCCACCGCCGAGGGCGCCCCCCCCGCCGGCGCGGCCGCGCTGGAGCGCGCCGTCGCGGCGCCAAAGGCGCTCGACCCCGAGGCGTTGGCGGCGATGCGCGCCGAGGTGGAGGCGGCGCTGAAGCGGCAGCTGCTGGCGGGGCGGATATCGGGGGACGGCGGCGAGGGCGGCGGCGGCGGCGGCGGCGGCGGGGGCGAGGAGCGGCGCGAGAGGGCGCTGCGGGCGGCGCTGACTCCCGAGGAGGTCGAGCAGGTGGGGGGGTGCCCCCGTTTGCGCTGGGGCTGCTGAGGGGCGCAGCGGCGCTGAGAGAGGGGGCTTGCTGCGCGAGCTGACTGCGGCGCTGGCGAGGCCTACCCTGCGGAAGGACCGGCACGGCACAGCATGAAACCCCAACCCCCCGCACTCGCGCAGATCCGGCGGGAGGCCGCCGCGCAGGCGGCCGCCCAGGCCGCGGCCGTCGAGGCGGACCGGCGGCGCGCGGCGGAGGAGGCCGCCAAATACGAACGGAAGCAGAGGCAGCTCGAGGCGAGCGGGCGGGGGGCCGCGCTGAACCAGAGCGGGCGGTGTGCTGAGCCAAAGCGGGCGGTGTGCTGAGCCAAAGCGGGCGGTGTGCTGAGCCAAAGCGGGCGGGGGGTGCTGAACCAGACGTGCTCCTTGCTCGATGATTCTAGGGGCGGTTGGCCCACAGAAAACCCACCGCTCCCCCCCAACCAAAACCGCCCCAAACTCGCAGGAGCGCCTGGCGGCCAAGGCGGTGGAGGGGGAGCAGCTGGCGGCGGCCAAGGAGGCGCTGCGGGCGCGGCTGAGGGCGATGGAGGGGAAAATCATAAAGGCGCGCGCGTGGCTGCGGCGGCTTTTGGCTTTGCATGCCCTTGTCACCTCGTGCTTTGCCAAACCGATGGGGCGGGCGCGCTGGTGGTTGACTGCTCGAGGCCGCCAATGGCTCAGGTTGTATGATTCGGGTCAGAGCCGTCGCGGGAAGCTGCGATTGCAGAAAGCCCCAGCCACCGCCCCCGCCAACGCGGCGCGCGCGCCCCGCCGCCCCGGGGTTGTGCAGGGCGAGGCGCGCGGCGGGCTGCTGGAGGTGACGCGGCGCAAGGAGGAGGAGATTGCGAGGAGGGAGGCCCAGCTGGCGCGGAGGTGCTGGCTTCTGCTGCTGGCCGTGTGAATTTGTTTGTGCTGGTTCGAGCCCTCTTCTTTCCCCACCCTTGCGTTTGTGCGCAGCGCAGCGCCCCCGCGCCAGGCGCGCGCACGGCAAGCAAGCCCCAACCCCGCCCCCGAACCCCCGCAGGCGCGAGGAGGAGGCGCGCCGCGCGGCGGACATCGCCGCGATGGAGGAGGCCGCCCTCGCGGCGGAGGGCGCGTACGGCGGGCTGCGGGAGGAGGCGGCAGCGAAGACGCGGAAGCTGGAGAAGCTGGCGCGGCGCGTGGCGGTGGGCGGCGGCGCGGGGGGGTTGGCTTGATGCTGCGCGGCGCGCGGGCGGGCGGCTGGCGGCCCCGAATGCCCCAGGCCGCCGCCCCAATTGCTGCCTCCCTTACCGGCTGCTCAAAAGCGGGCCCCAAAAAACGGCTGCGGCCCCGCCTGTGAAAGCGCCAACCAATCGCGCCTGCCCAATGCCCTCGACCCCCCCCCCAAAACCCCCTCCCCCCCAGGAGCTGGACGCCGACATCGCCGAGGCCTGGGCCGATTGGGGCGACGAAAAGGCGGCGCTGCTGGACGCGCTGCGGCGGCTGGACCAGCAGGCGGCGCTCAAGGACGCGGTGATAGACGCGTTCGTGCCGCCGGTGCGGGGGCTGCGACGTTTCGGGGGGGGGGAGCATTAGCGCTGAGGCGCTGGGCCGGTTGCTTCCTGGCCTGCCCCGGCGTGGCGCAAAAGCCCGCTTCGGGCGCGGCGAGGTGCGGTGGTGCGGCGCGCCAGGGGGCCCTCGCGAGTGCCCCCGCCGGCACCGCGCGCTGCGCAACACGCAGACGCCCCCCCTCCCAACAACCCCCCCTCCCCCGCCCCCAGGAGGAGGTGTCCAAGGTGATGCGCCGCGCGGCGTGGGACGATGACTCAGAGTCCTGGTCCCTGCAGCCGCCGCCCCCCGAGCCGCCCGCCGCCCCCGGCGCCGCCCCCGGCGATGGCCGCCCCTTCGGGCCGCGCCCCGTCGCGACGCCCGGCGCGCGGCGGCCGGTGAGCGCGCTGGCGAGGGCGGCGGCGGCGGCGGGCGACATGAACCCCCGCTTTCGCAGCGAAAACATCCTGGCGATGGAGCTGGACCTGCCTGAGCGGGTCACGTTTGACTGGTGGGCGGGCGGCGTTTGGCCGCGCGGGCCGGCCGCGCCGCTGTTTGACCAGGGGTTTTGGGGGTCCGCGGCCGGCCGCGGTTGTGGCGTGAGCGCAGTGGCGCTGTGAATCGCGAGCCCTTTCCTCGGCCTGCCGACCCGACCCACACCCGCACCCTCACCCTCAACCTCCCCCAAACGCAAACGGGCACTCAGGTACGAGGGCGCGCCGCCCGACCCGCGCGCGCAGGCGGCCATCGACGCCGCCCTCAACTGGGACGCCCACTCGCTGCTCATCTTCGCGCCGCCGCGCGCCCAGGGGCCGCTGCAGCTGGGCGCGCCGCGGGCCGCGGCGGCCGCGGCCTACGGCGCGGGCCCGCCGCGGCCGGGCAGCGGCGGGGCGCGGCCCGGCAGCGGGGGCGCGGCGGCGGCGAGGGGGGCGCGGCCGCCGTCGGCGCCGCGCGGCGGCGTGCGGCCGGGGTCGGGGCGGTAGCTCCAGGCAGGCAGGCTGCTTTGTTGTGCCTGTGCTGCATTCCTCCCGCCACCCAATTGCCCCGCACTACTGCCCAGCTGCCCTGCACGAACCACAAACCGGAACCCTAGTGCCGCATCCCCCTTAGCCCAGCACTCCACAGCCTGACGCCGACACAAGCAGTAGGCTTTACTTGCGACTTGATTCGGAACACACGACCAAAGCAATGCGGTTACCGCACGGTTACGAAGTGAGGGTGGGGGGCGGCGCGTCAGCGGGCCGGGCGTCAGCAGCGGCGGCGGCAGCGGGGGACATTGTTTGGCGCCCCCGGCTGCCACTCATTCCCGCCGCAGGAAGAAGCTTGGAACCACACCAAAGCCGGGCCTCCAGCGTGCTGGCGGCGGCTCGCGACCCGGAGGGCTGGGGCGTTGGCGGCCCGCCGCCCGCCGCCCGCCGCTGCCGCCGGCTTTGGCGCCACCGGGCCGCAGCGGCCGGCTCCATCGGCGGAGCTTTCGCGCCGTTTAGGCGGTGGCGCCGCCTTAGGCGGTGGCCTGCTTGAGGTATGCGATGAGGCTGGCGCGCTCCTCGGGCTTCTTGAGGCCCGCGAACACCATCTTGGTGCCGGGGATGTACTTCTTGGGGTTGAGGAGGTAGTCGTACAGGGTGTCCTCGGCCCAGACTGGGGGAGGGGGTGGGGGCGAGGGCGGGTTTATTCAGGAAGGGAGGGGGTTGGGACGTGCGCCGTCGGTGCGCAGAGCCGACGCGCCGGTCCGACCGTGGTGCAAAAGGGCGGCTGCTCCTCCCAGCTGCTGATGCAGCTGGCGCAGCGGCTGCTCCTTTTGCGATCGCCGCGGCGGCTGCGGCGACTGCGTCATAGCCGGGGCGGGGCGGCAGCGCGCCGCCGCCGCGCGCTGCGCGGTCGACTCACGGACGGCCTTCTCCTTGTTGGCCTTACTGTAAGCGAAGCCCGCGGCCTGGCCGGACTGGCGGCCGAAGAGGCCGCCCAGGTTGGGGCCCTGGGAGGGACGAGGGGCATCGATTGCACGAGTGAAGGGCCGTTGTAGCCGCGGCCCCAAGCCCCGCGGGCGCGCTGCAAACCGCCTCGCCGCGCGCCCAGCGACAAGCCACGCCCGCCGAGTCGCCGACGCGCGCTGTGCCCCGTCCTGGGGCGCTCGAAAAGCCCCAGATCGCTTCCCACCTGCTTGTGGCCGCTGCCCTTCTCAGCGGTGTGGCACTGCGGGTTGATCGCGGGGGTTTGGCAAGGCGTTTGTGCCGCGCTGCGGGGGCCGGCGGGGTCGCCTGGGCACAACTGCAGGCTGGACCACTCCCCGCCAGGCCGCCAGCCCTCCCGCCAGCCTTACCTGGGCGCACTTGGTGCGGAAAATCTTCTCTCCCACGGCCAGGTCGCCCGGGGGAGCGTCGGCGAAGCTCGCCATCCTGCACAAGCTGCTCTCGATCTAGCAGCTGGACCGGGGCTAGAAAGGCGCAAAAGAGGCGAGGTTCCAGGTGTAAACGAATGGCCGGCGAGGGCCGGGCGCGGGGCCTTTGGAGGGGCGGCATGTGGTGGGGAATGGGGGCAGGCGCCGCGCCGTCGCGCCGCGGCGCTGCACTGCGGCGGGGCGGCAGGCTGGGGCTGGGGTTGGGGCGTGCCACGTGCGCCTGCGCAGCACCACCTGCACTGCCTGGAGCATCGCGCATGCAGCCGGTCAGGCACGGCCCCGGTTTGTTTGACCTCGCGGCTCGCGCCACCTGCGCTGGTCAACATTCACCAGTTTCCGTTGTGTCGCCCCAGTGTGGTCGCGCGAGCCAAGCTCGCTAAAGAGATGCATTTGTCGGTCTGGCTGGAACCCATCACCCATGCGCCCGCCGCAGTCTGCACTCCTCGCGCGCCGCACCCCCCGTCCACACCTCCAAAAGCCTCCAGCTGCACCCACCCGCAGTTTCATCGGGTCGCAACTGCAAACTCGCAAGCCACCAGCCGCACAAAGCAGCCAAACACCTCAAAACGCGCCCGGAACAAGGCAGCAGGCGAGCGGGCGGTGCGTTGCAGACCATCTGCTGAGTTCTGACCTGCCGTCCCCGTCGGCCGAGAACGGAAAGCGCGCGGACACGAAATTGCGCGCACCTGCCACGCTCGAGGGGGCGCGTACGCGCACGATCTGGTCGCGGTCTACCTGGCGATGGAGGGGACGGCGTGCTGGAGGAGATAGCAGCAGCGGAGCCATGGCCGGGCTCGCGCCTGGCCTGTCGGGCGCGCCAGTGCGCGCCGGGCCGGGCCCAGGGGTCTCGCACGCCCGCTGGGTCCGCGCCCAGGCGCCTGGACGCGGCCTCTGGGCGCGAGAAACCTCGGAGAGGGTCCTGAAATTGCTCCCGAGCAGGCGCCATTCAGGTGGGCTGGTCCCTGCGGGCTGGGGCCGGGGCGGGTTGGCCCGCTACCCCCGCCCTGGTCCCCCTGGGCCTCGGTCTAGCCCCCTGGTTGGTCTTGAAACCCGGCTACGCTTAATATAATCCCCCACCAGGCTGCGCGCGGGGCGGGACGTGCTCCGCTGCCGTGGACGGCGCCGCGCGCTCGCCGCACGCCGCGCGTGACGAGGCCCCGCTGCTGCTGTCCCAGCCGCCGCCGGCGCCGCTCGAGGTGCACGCGGTCGCGTCCGGGCTGGCCGCGCCGGTGGCTGCCCCCAATGGGTGGCAGCAGCACGGCGGTGGCCTCGACGCCCACGCGCACGCGCTGCCGGCAGCGGTGGCAGCGGCGGCGGCGGCGGCAGCGGCGGCGGCAGCGCACGCGGGCGACCGCGTCCGCCAGCGGCAATGGAAGCAGCGCCGCCAGCTGGAGCAGCAGCAACAGCAGCAACACCATCAGCAGCAGCAGGCGCTCGATGCGGCCGCGGCCGACGAGCTGGGCGCCGAGCGCCGCGCGTCGCACGCGGCCGCCTCGACGTCGGGGGAGGGCGGCAGCGGCGGCGGCAGCCGGCAAGGTCGCGCGCGCGCGTCCGCCAACGGCAGCAAACCGGCGGCGGCGGCGGCGGCGACAGCCTGGGCGCTGCCGGCAGCAGCAGCAGCGGCGGCAGCGGCGGTAGGAGAAGCGGCAGCGGCGGCGGCGGCGGCGGCAGCAGACCAACGCCACTTGGAGGGGCGGCCCGCAGAGGCGCCCCCGCCCGGCGGAGCGGCGCCGGCGCAGGCGGCGGCGGAGGGACCGGCAGCGGGCGCCGCCGCCGCGGCGTCGGCGGCGCAGCTGTCGCGGCTGACTGCGCGCCTCCACGAAGCGGCGACGCGGCGGCTCCTCGTGCGGCCGGTGGAAACAGGTGTGTTGTGCAAACCTTTCTCGGCAAGGACGGGGGTGTTGCCCGCAGGCACCCGTGCAGCGTGCTCTAGGGGGGGACAGCTGCTGCACCCGAGCAGCGCCGCGGGCGGTCTTGCAAGCAGCGCACGCGCGCCTTCCCCCCGCCAAAACGCGCCACCCCCACCGCACCGCAACCCGCGCAGCCCCGGTGTGCACGCCGGCCAAGCTGGCCGCGCTGGCCGCGGCGCTGCACCTGCCAGTCCCCGCGGCGCAGCGCCTGCTCGCCCGCCGGCCGCAGCTCGCCGCCGCCGGCGCGGAGCGCCTCGCGTCCGCGGCGGCGGCGCTGGCAGAGGCGCTGCGGCTGCCGCCGCGGTGCGCGGCGCACATGCTGTGCCGCCAGCCGGACCACCTGCTGGCCACGCCCGCGGCGGAGGTCGCGGCGCGCGTCGAGGCGCTCGCGCGGGAGCTGGGCCTGCCCTTCGCGGCCGCCGCCGAGTGGGCGGCCGCCGTGCCGTCGGCGACGCGCCGGCCGCCGGCCGCCGTGGCGGCGCGCGCGCGCGGCGTGGGCGAGCTCCTCGGCCTGCCGCCCCTCCGGCTGCTGCCCGCGCTCGCGTCGGCGCCGGAGCTGCTGGCGCACCCGGCGGCGGCGCTCGCGCGGCGGCTCGCGACGCTGCGGGCGGTGCTGAAGGTCCGGCCCGAGGCCGCGCGCCGCGCGGCGGCGGAGCGGCCGGACGTCTTGCTCCTGTCTGAGCGGGTGCTGTGCAACAAGGTGGCCGTGCTGATGGCGATCCTCAAAAAGGACCGCCACGCGGCGGGCCTGCTCGCGGCAAAGTGCCCGCGCCTGCTGCGCTGCGACCTCACCGCCGCGCGCGCCGCGTACGGCGCGCTGCAGCGGCTGCTGGGGCGGCCGGAGCGGTACGTCTACGCGATGCTCTGCCACTCGCCGCGCCTGCTGCTCGCGCGCCCGGAGGGCGTCGTCGCGCGCGCCGCGCGGCTGCGCGCCGCGGCGGCGCGGTGCGGCGCGTGGGCGGAGGAGTGGGGGGCGCTGCGGCCGGCGGAGACGGAGGAGTGCTTCGCGCGCGGCTGGGGGGCGTACCACCGGCTGGACTTCCTGCTGGCCTCTGGCCACGCGCCCGCCTGCGGCCTCGCGGAGGCGCTGCTGTCGCGCCGCGCCGACTTCGATTCCCGCTGGCCGGGCTACGGCGCGTGGCGCGCGGCGCGCGTCGAGCAGCTGCGCGCGGCGCGGCGGCAGCAGGCCGCGTGCGTCGCGAGCCAGCTGGCGCGGCAGCCGCGCGTTGCGCGCGATTCGATCGTGCCGCCGCGGGGCAGCGCCGGCGCCACCGCCAGCAGCAGCGGCGGCGGCAGCAGCAGCAGCAGCAGCAGGGTTGGCACCGGCGGCAGCGGCGGCGGCAGCAGCAGGAGCGGCTGCAGCAGCAGCGCACAGCGGCGGCAGCGGGTGGCAGTGCCGCGCGGCCGGGCGGCGGCGCGGGGCCGGCAGCAGGAGGCCGCCGAGGAGGGGCACCTCCCGCTGTGGGCCGCGTGGGCCGCGGCCGGCGCGGCGGCCGACGCGGCCGGGCCGGTGGTGGCGGGGCTGCCAGACCGCCTCAGCAACGGCAGCAAGCGCAGGCTTAGGCAGAGCAGCAGCAATAGGATCCGCAGGAGCGCCGGCGTGGACGGCAGCAGCGTCCGTGGCATCGACGCTGTGGGCGGCAGCAGGAACGGCGCCGGCGCGGTGGCTGCAGCGGCGTCGGGCGCTGAGCAGCCCGCACCCCAGCAGCAGCACCAGCAGCAGTTGCAGCAGCGGCACCAGCAGCAGCACCACCACAACCAGCACCACCACCACCAGCAGCAGCAGCAGCATGGCGAGCAGGCGAGGGATGCAGTTCCCTTCTTGCTGGCCTCAGCGCCGCTCGACGACGCCGCCAGCGTCGCCAGCGTCAATGGCAGCAGCCACGGCGCCGCCCCTCTTGTGCACGAAGAGGAGCTGCTCGTGGCGCCCGTGGCGCTGGCGTGCGGCGGGCACCACCACGCCGCGCCCGCGCTCGCGTCGCAGCCTGCCCACGCGGTCAACGGCTGGGCTGGGGAGGGCGGCGCAAGCAACGGCGCCGCGCACGGCGACGGCCAGCCGCCGTCGCACCAGCGGCACGGCGGCAACGGGCGCGCGCGGCCGCAGCCGCAGCAGCGGCAGCGGCAGCCGCAGCCGCGGCAGCCGCAGCCGCAGCAGGAGGGTTTTGCTGTTGGTGAGGGTCAACTTGTTCTGCAGCAGCAGTAGGCTGTTCTTGTACCGCAGCCGCCGACGTGCGCCCTGCCTCGTGTTCAGCGCGCCTTTGCGCAAGCTTGGGCCGTGCGCCCTTGCACTGTAAAACAGTTCTCCGCTGCACAGGGGCGATTCGGCAGCTGGGGGTGTGCTGTGCCGGCGGCAGCGGCGCCGTGCGTCAAACGGTCATGGCGGCCCTCGGCGTGCGCCGCCTCGGACAGCGCCTGCAAACAGCGGGGCTGACGCGCGCGCGCAGCAAGCTTGGGCGCGCACCCTGCACGTATGCTTGCACGGCCGCCTCTCCCTGCGGACAAAGTCCCCTGATCTGAACCTTCATGCAATTGAACGTGCGCGTTTACAGCGTGGCAGCGTGCTTGACGTGAGGCGGTGGGGCCGGCCCCTTTTCAGGAGTTGTGTTGGGCTGATCTGTGTCCCGGCCGCAGCCAAGCCCGAGCACAGCACATGACGAGCTTGCCCTATGCTTGCTGTGCAGACGGCACCAGCGCGCATGCCCCGCTGTTTGCAGGCAGCTGCGTTGTGGAGATTGCAACGTTGACAAAAGCACACTGTGCAAAAAGCGGAATGAGTGAGGGAGGGGGAAAACAGTTATGCCGCCGAGACACTGGAAAAATGCAAGCGCTGCTGTTATCGACGCTGGTCTGGCGGCGCCCTGTCCTGCTGCGCCGATTGCTGCTGCTGCTGCTGCTGCTGCTGCTGCGGGTGCTGCTGCTGCGGGCTGCTGTTGGATGGCAGCCCCAGCTCTGTCAGGTCCTGCTTTGCCATCAGGTCCCTGCGGTTTTGCGGCAGGCGGGGGTCTGAAAAGTCCTGGATGCAGCAGGGAGAGACGCAGCTGCGCGGCGCTTTGCAGCGCCTGCCGCCTGGGCCGCAGCTACCCGGCGCCCGCAGCCGCAGGCGCATCGCTGAGCCCTGCCGCGGCTGCCTCGGCAAGCGGTTTCATGGGCGCGGCGCGGCCGCTGCCTGTGCGCGCTCACCGCTCCATGCGGCACTCGAGGTACTTTCGGGAGAGCTCCTTGCAGTTGGAGGCCTCGGCGTCGTTGCTGCGCAGGCAGGCCAGGTACTCGCGCGCCAGCTGCAGTTCCAAGACGGCGGGACGGCGGCGGGCGCGTGGGTGCGCAGCGGCGCAGCACGCGCAACGCGCCGCCGCGCAGAGCCGAGCCCCGCCTCCCCACGAGCCCGCCGGGCCCCGCGCGGTGCGAGAGCGTTGCCCGCACCTGCTTGCACTCCCCGAAGTGGTCCAGCGGGAAGATGCCCTTCTCTGGGGGGCGCGAGCCCACTCCACGGGCGCCGCCGAAAGCGCCACTGCTCATGAGCCGCTAATAAGGACGGAAAGTGATGCTGAAATCGTTTGGAAAGTGATCTGCCGCTGTTGCGCGCGCCTTATCACCAGCAGCGGCCCGGACAGCTGCCCTTCGCCACCCACGCGCGAACCAGCACCATAAATCGGCCTCAAGCAGGAATATAAACACCATCACCACCGACTCGCCCGCCCATCGGCCCCCCTCGCGTAGTCAAAGCCTGCGGCGACCGCGGCCTTGCCCTGCGAGTTGCCCTGCAGCCCGCGGGAGGCGTGTTTGCGATCGGGGGCGGTCTCAGGAAGCCGCGCCTCCCGGCTGTGGCCGGTGCGGTGCACGGCGCGGCGCGCGCTGCTGCTGCTGCGCCGCTGCCGCAGCGGGCGGCGGGCGCTCTGGTGGGGCGTCGGGCTTGCCACCCCGTCATACCCGCGCGCCGACCGCACAGATGGGTGCCAAGTGGGTCCTGGGCGTGGGCGTCAACCTGGTGAGCAGGGAGAAGCGCCGTGGGCGGCCAGCATGGCGCATGCAGCGTCCCATGCCCATGCCAGGGGGGCCCCGCATGCAGCCGCACAACAGCTGCACCAATTCCCTGAACCTCAACTCAACCTCCGCATGCCAGGTCGGCAGCGTGCTCATCAATTTGGGAACGGTGAGGGGGCGGCCGGCACGCACGGCGGGGTGCAGCCGAGCAGGTCGACACCGCCAGGGCTGCAGCCCCCCGCGCCTGCCTGTTGGTTGCCTCCCTCTCAGCCTGCCCTTGGCTGTGCAAGCAAGCCAGCGCTGTCACGCTGCCCGCTGCTCACAAGGCGGCATCCCCCCTCCCCAGAATGTGATGAAGCTGGGCCACAACCGGCGCGCCGCCCTGCCGCTGCCCGAGGAGGAGCGGCCGCCGATCAGCCGCTTCCGGGAGTGGCGCCTCGGCGTGGCGGCGTTTTCGATCGGCAACGCGGCCAACTTCCTTTCTTTCGGTGCGCGGGCCCCGTCGTAGCGCCAGTGTACTAGCCCGTGGAGGCGCACTTATGTGTCGCGAAAGCAGCCGTTGAGCTGCTGAGTAGCATTATCAAAGCAGCTGCATCGTGCCAACCACTCAACCGCTCACGCCCGTGGCCCCCACTCATCAGGCTATGCTGCGCAGTCGCTGCTGTCGGCCATCGGCTGCGTGCAGTTCGTTTCAAACGTGTTCTTTGCGTCGATGGTGCTGAAGGAGCGGGTGCGCAGCTGGTGCCGCTTGACGGGGGCTGCTAAGTGTTTTGCTCACGCCGTTTGTGGGAGTGCAAGCGCCCTGCCGTTGGTGACTCAAAACCCCGCGCCAAACACGGCGCCGGCCGCTCTCCAGGTGACTCGCGGCGTTCTGGCCGCGACCGGCTGCATCGTTCTGGGTTGCGTGCTGCTGGTGTCCTTTGGCGACCACTCCAGCCGCGTCTACACAGCGCACGACCTGCTGGGCCTCTACGCGCAGTGAGTGACCACTCGAAGCGACGCATGCGTGAAGCTGACGAAGCCCCCAGCCTCCATCATTAGTCCCTCTGTCTGCCGCCGTCTAAACCGCCGCCCTCTTCAACAACCGCAACTCCAAAGGCCGGCGTACGCGACCTACCTTTCTCTTTCGGGCGCGGCGGTGGTGGGCTCCTGGCTGCTCTACCACGTGGGGGCGCGGCACGCAGCGTGAGCGCAGGGGGAGTTTGCGGGCGGCGCCGCCCACGGCAGGGGCGGCGGGCTGCATCCCACGCACAGCAGCCTGCGTGGGGCGCATGCACGGGGAGAGCGCAGACGGCGTGGACAGCGTGCTGCGGGAAGCCGGGTGCGCCACGCGCTGCTCAGGCCCGCCTGCCGCACCCCCCCTGCCACAGCCCCCGCAGCGCCGGCGGCGGCGGTGTGGCGGCGCGCGCGTGGGGCGCCGCGCTGCCGGTGCTTTACTCCACCTTCAGCGCCCTCGTGGGCACCCAGTCGGTGCTGTTCAGCAAGACTCTGGCGGTGCTGCTGCGGGCCACCTTTGGCGGGGACAACCAGGTGGGGCGGCGGCGCGGCCGGCGTGCGCCGCGGACGGCGCGAGCGAGTTGCTGGGCTGCACCTGCGCGTTGCGTGGCGCGGGGGCGCTCAGCTGGCAGTGCCGCCTTTGTGGGGTGCATGCTCGCCGTGCGTGTGCACGCGCCGTCCATGCCTGCTGATGCCCTGCAACGCCGCCCTCCACCCCCACCCCTCCAAAAAACAGTTCAAGAGCTGGTTCATCTACCTGATGCTGCCGTGCTTCCTCTTTGCCGCCGTGTTTTGGATTACGCGCCTCAACAAGGCGAGGGGGGCTGCTGTGCGGGTTCCAAGTCGGGGGCGACCTTCAACAGCTCGAAACTCCGGTGCCCCGCGCGACTGCGGCGCAATCCCACCCCACCGCGCACAAATCAGACCCACCCCACCCCACTCCACCAACCGACGCCAGGGGCTGAAGCTGTTCCCGGCCATGGTGATAGTGCCCACCCTGCAAATCGCGTGGACCCTGTTCTCCATCATCAGCGGCATGCTGTACTTCCAGGTGAGCCGATACTCCCTAAAACGCCCTGGAACCTCATATAATTGCGACCCCGGGTTTTCCATGCTGGGGCCCCCCTTGCTGTCGTATGCGTGTCCCTGTCGCCAAGCAAGGGTGGGTGGGTCGCGATAGTCCCGTCTGAAGGATTGCCAGCACACCCACACCACCCCCGGATGCGCGCACTTTCCAGGAGTTCAGGGACTTCACCAACCTGGGGGCCGCCATGTTTGCGGTCGGCCTCGCGGTGCGCGGGCGCGCGCGCGGGGCGGCGGCGGTGGGGGATCCGCCGACTGGTCGGGGCAGCCCGTCCGAGGCGGGGCTGTCCTGGACCGGCCACCCCTTTCAGCCGTGGCCACCCGCCCAGCGGGGCCCAGCCGCACGCGAAAGAAAGCCTGATGATCGAAGCCTCCTCCCCACCCCCAAAACAGATAATGTTCACCGGCGTGTACCTTCTCACGCGCTTCGCCGGGACGGCGCCCGACGCATCGTCGAGAGGGGGGCAGGAGGAGCGCACGCCGCTGGCGGCGGCGAGCGACTGGCCGCGAAGGGGGGAGGCGCTGGGGCCTGGCCTCGTCAGTGGCAAGGGCGCAGCTGCATTATCAGCGCTGCCTCCCGAGGCGGACAGGTGGTTGGTTGCGGCGCAGCCACTGCCCGAGACGGAGAGGGAGGAGGCAGGGCTTCTGGGGCCGGCCGCGCTCGACAGTGCTGGCAGCGCCGGCGCGCCGCTGGAGGGCGGCGGCGGGCGGTGAGTGGGTTGCAGCCCGCCTGGCGGCTGCTTATGATTCTGAGATGCACCGAACGCGGCGCCCCCTTTGCCATGGACCGCGCTTGCAACACTGGACCCCATCCGCCCGCATCCCCGTCCCTCCCGCAGCCGCCGCATGCTGCGGCTCGTGTCGTCGCTGCGCCGCCGCGCCGCCGTTGACTTTGACCTCGACCAGTCAACCGCGGCGCGCCTCGCGCTGGGGCTGGGCGACGGCGCAATGCCGGCGCTGTCGGTGTTTGGGCCGCCGGTCGTCGACTTTGGGGCGTCCCCAGCGGTGCGTGGGCGAGGCGCTGTGCCGCGGTGGGAGCAAGCCAGCTGTGAAAATAGTGGGAGGTTGGGACTATTTCCGCCAACAGGCCCTGATCGCCCCTCGTCCTAACCACCTCCCTCCCCGCTGTGCCCACCGTGCGCCCCCTCGTGCAACTGCTTCGCGCGTGCACGCAGCGCTCCATGCGGCGCCGCGGCAGATACATCGAGGCCGCGGCCGGCAGCGCCGCCGGCGACGATGCGTCCGACGAGCACGCACGGGGCTTTGCAACTCAAAGCAGCTTTGGCACCTGGCGCGATGCCGCAGAGCAGGGTGGTGGCGGCGGCGGCGGCGGCAGTGCAGCGGCTGGCAGCGGCCCTGGGTCAGGCCTCGGCAGCATCAAGGCCAATGGCACGGACGGGGCTGGCGCAGCGGCGGTGGGAGGGCGGCGCAGCCGTGAGCAGCTGCGCTTGGCGGGGGAGGGCCCCGGTGGCGAGGAGGCGCCGCTGCCGGCGCACCACCTGCTGCGCCGGCCGCTCGCGGCGGGCGGGATCAACCCCCTCGCAAACGCCATAAGCATCGAGCGGCCAGCCTCGCCACGGGTGGGTGTTGTGCCGGGCCTGTGGTCCCAAGCAGGGGTGGCAACTGGCAACTAGCTACTGTCTGTTGCAGTGCTGCACACCAGGGCCACCAACCACTGCCCGCAGCTTGCCTCATCATAACGGAACCAACGCACCCCGGCCGTAGGCCGCCTCGCCGTTTGCCGACTTCGTGCAGGGTGTCGAGGCCGCCGCGCGCGGGGTGCGGACCGCGGTGTCTTCCGAGCTGCGCGCCTCGGCACAGGCGCTCCGCCTCGGCGGCGGCGCGCGGCTGAGCAACGAGCGGGGCTACGCGCGCGCCGGCGCGCTTTCGGGCGGCGGCGGCGGCGGCGGCGGCGGCGGCGGCGGCGACGGCGGCGGGAGCGACGACGGGGCCGACGCGGCGGGCGGGGAGGCGGTCCCGCTGCAACTGCGGCCCACGCGCAGCGCCAGCAGCGGGGTGGGGTCCGGCGGCGCTGGCCCGGCGGCGGGGGCGGGAGCCCCCAGCCGCCCTGCGGCGGCTTGAGAGTGTGCCGGGTGTGCCCCCTGATGCTTTGTGTAAGCGCCGATGTCTTCAGGCCCCCCTGCTTACTGCACGCCCGACGCTGTCGCCTGCAATGGTCACTGATCACTGATGGCAGCAGCGGCTGCCGCCAGGCTTTTTTTTGGCACGGGCGCCCGCCAGCCTTGGGCGCGTTTTGGTTGCTTGGACCATTTGAAGAGTGCGTCCGGCTGCGTCCACCTGTTTGGAGTGCGTCCGGCTGGCAGTACAGGTGGGCTCTTTTTCGGGGGGCGGGGGTGAGGTGGGGTGTTCGCCAGTTGCCTCGTCGGGGGTCTTTTTGGAGTGCTTTGGCGCGCCCTGAGGCCACGAAACCCTGTGCATGGCTGCATGCGCCCCATCCCACGGCAGCTGCCGCCCCCTCGCCTGCCCCCTAATGAACGCAGGACTGGGCCCTCTCCCGCGGCGGCCCCCGCGCCGCGGCGCGGCGGCCGGACTTCCCCGGCGGCGGCCTGGGCGGCCGGCTGCGCCGGCTGCTGCGGGAGCAGACGTGCCCCGCCACCGCAAGGATGGGCCGCATGCGGCAGCCCCGCTTCGAGGACGCGTTTTGGGGCGAATGGGGCGGGGGGGGGGGGGGCGGAGGCGAGGAGGGGGGGGCGGACTGGATGGGGCTCGGAGGGGAGGAGGACGGCGCCGCCTTCCTGGGAGATTTTGAGAGCTTCATTGTGGTGGGCTTTCTTTGGGCTTTGGTTGTGTTTGCGGGGTTGTGGTGTTGCACCAGGGGAGGAGGGATGGCCAAGGAAGGGGATGGCTTTCAAAGGGTCAAAGGGCCCAAAGGGTTGCAGGTTGACCGAAGCGTTGACCGAAGCGTTGACCGCGGCTTGGCATACCTTACCCCCCCCCAAAAAACCTCGCCCAGGTGGAGCTGGGCGCTGGGGACGCGCAGGAGCTGGCGTTTTGGGAGCGCAGCGTGCGGGGGAGGGTCCAGATCCTGGTGCGCATCCTGGACCGCTGCGCCGAAGGCGACGCCCCGCCGCAGGCCGTCGCGGCTCCCTTCCCACGCACGCTGCGCGCGCCGGGCGGCGAGCACCGCCGCGCGCTGCTGCTGGGGTATGAGGAGAAGACGGTGAGCGGCTACCCCCTTTTTCTGCGGCCGCGTGTTTGACCGGCGGGGCGCTTTGACCGGAGGGGCGCGCTCGCCTCCATAACTGGCAGCAGTGGGCCGCCCCAGCGCGCGCGCGCCGCTGGTTGGGGTCGGCGGCAGCAACCCAGCCCTTTGCAGGCCGCCCCAACAGCCCGCCACGCCACGCCAAGCCGCCCTCCCCCCCTGTCTGAACCGCAGGCGCCCACGCGGCTCGTGGAGGGCGGGGATCGGCCCCCCAGGCCCGAGCCCGCCCTCAGCTGCGAGGAGGCGCTCGGCATGTGGGCGTCGACCGTGCGGGAATGGGCCGTCGCGGCGCTCGGCGCGGGGCCGGCCGAGGGGCTTTCGCTGTCGGCTGACCTCAAGTCGCGCGGGCAGCTGCCTGGCTGGCTGGTCGAGGCGGTGGAGCGCGGGGAGTGAGGGGGGAAGGCGCGGCCGCGTTGGCGGCGCGTTGCGGGCGGGGCAGGATCGAGGCCGCGGCGAGGTGTAAAGGGCCAGGAGTTTGTGCGCCGCTGTCGGGCTGGCTCGCGAGCTGTCTCTCGGGGATTGCGGCCGGGGAGGGGTGCCCGCAAGGCGCAGCAGGCCGGACTGTGAAAGAGCGGACTGTGAGCCAACGGCGCAGCAGCAGCGTTACAGGCGCGCGAGTGCCGGGGCAGGGGGGCGGGGGGGGGGGGGGGGGGGGGGGGGGGGGGGGGGGGGGGGGGGGGGGGGGGGGGGGGGGGGGGGGGGGGGCGGCAGGCTCAGGCGCCGCCCGTGAGGATGCCCCAAACGTCGAGCCGCGTGGCGTCGAGTTTGTCAAACAGCCGCTGCCCCAGCACGGCGGGGCCGCCGACGGCGAATACGAGCAGCCAGGTCAGGAACAGCGCCGACGAGGCGGTGAAGCAGGCTGCCGAGTAGCGGGTGTCTGTGTTTGTTTTTTTGGGGGGGGGGTGGCGGGGCGATTTGGTGAGGAGTCGCCTCGCCGCCGCGGCGCGATGCGCGGCGCCTTGCGGGGGGCGCCGCCGCCGGCCGGCCCTCGCTCGCGCGCCGCCGCCGGCCGGCCCTCGCTCGCACGCCGCCGCCGCCCCTCCCCACCACCACCACCCACATTTTTTAACGACCGGGTCTGCCGCCGGCGCGCCCCGGAATGTGGGGTAGAAGAGCCACACGTTGACGCCCCAGAACAGCGGCAGGCAGGCAAAGCCGGCTAGGAAGAGTGAGGGGCGGGAACGGGGGGAGGGGAGGGAGGCGGGTGAGGGAGGGGGGCAGGCCTTGGGCTGCGGCCCAGCGGCGGCGGCGGGCAGGGCGCCGCAGCGGCGGCGCAGCGCGGGCGAAAAAAACCTCCCCGCTGCCCGCGGACACTTATATCTTTGGGACTGCGTCCGGGCCTGCTCTACGGTGAACACCTCGCCGTCCACGCTCTCAACCGCGAGCGAGTCCATCGCGGCGGGGCGTCAGCGGGCGCCGCTGCGGCGCGGCAGTGGGTGGCAGCAGCGGCGCCGGCGTGCCGCTGAGCCCGCGCCGCCGCGGCCTGCCACTGCGCACGTGCCGCGGCTGTTTCTATCGTTTAATTCTATCCGCTGTGCGATATACCGCGGTCGAGGAGGATCCCGGGGCCGTCCAAGCCTGGCGAGCGCTCGGCAGAGTCCAGCGACCAGGGCGAACGGACCTTTTTTCGCCACTGTCAGTGAATTCAATTCGAAAAGCGAAACGGGTAAATTGCATCCAATCTTTCCGCCAAGACCATAAGCACGGAGCCAGAGGCCACGCGGCTTCTGTTCTGTTCTCTGACGCGGCCCGACTTCAACTCGCCTCCTTTTGAAGGGGAGCAATAACAGAAGCATCTGCGAATCGCTCGAGCCATGGGAAGCGCCAGCAGCAGGCCGCATGGAAGTGGCGGAAGGCCGGCCGCCGCGGCGCCGGTGCGCTGGCGCGGGCGCGGACGTGGCGCCGCCGCCGGGTTCGCCCAGCGCGGAACCCCCCGATGCATTCACCGCGCGCGGCGCCGCCGTGCCGCCGTCGCAAACGCTTGCCGCCGCGCGCGCTCACGCTCCGCCCGCCCGCCCGCCCGCCTGCGCGCCAACCATGCGGCGCGGCGCCCGCCACGCAGGCCTACGAGCCGCCGCAGCACGTGGTGCCGCGGCCCTCGCAGCAGCAGGTGCGCAAAAGAAAGGACCGCCCCCCCTCGCCCGGGCGGGGGGCCTAGCCGGCAGCAGCTGAGCTTCGACCGCGCCGGCGGCGGCGGCGCGCGTCGCCGCCCCGGGCGCAAACCCCTCCCAACCGCCCGCCGCCGCCGCCGCCGCCGCCCCCGCCCCCGCAGCCGGCGCCGCCCCCGACGGCCGAGGCCTCCTCGACCGGCCGCGGCCGCCCCGCGGCGGACCGCTACGCGCAGACCTCCACCGTCAAAAACCCCTGCAACCTGCGTAAGGGCTCGCTGCGCGTCGCCCCGGCGGCGGCGGGGCGGCCCGGGGAGTTTGAACTGCAGTTCGCTTTCGACGCGACCGCGCCCTGCAGGTGCGGCGGCTTTGGATCAGAGTCCGAAGCCGGGCCCGGGGGTTTACTTGCGGCCTGCCGGCCGGCGGTGCCGCCGCGGCGAGGGGAGCGAGGGGACGGGCGCCGCTGCGGCTGCGGCTGCTGCTGCCGCTGCTGCGGTGGGGCAGGCGAGGCCGTCCTGCTGAAAACCCACGACAATAAACCTTATGCAAACGAACGGCCAGGGTGACCACGTTCCTGCTGGTGACGGAGGACCCCTCCAAAGGCTGCAGCCTGGCCAGCGCGCTGCTGGGCGCCCCGCCGCGGCAGCCGGTGGCGTACGAAAGCGGGGTGCGTCTGGGCTTTTAATGGCCTCATTGAATATCCCCTCTTTTTTGTGCCGAGTCAGCGGCTCCCCTGACCTTCATCGCTGCCTTGAAAATCCACCCCTGATTCCTAACCAAGCACCCCGGCCCCGCAAACGTGAAACCGCCCGTGAACCCCCCCCCAACAGCCCGGCCTGCAGTTCCCCCCGCCGGGCGGCTGCGCCGCGGCGGCGTCGCACGCCGTCGACCTGGCCACCACCCCGCTGTCGCACATGACGCTCGCATCGGTGCGCAGCGGCGGGGGTTGTTTCGCTTGCTTGTGTGTTTGGGGGACGCCGGCGCGCGCTTTCGGTACTGGGGCCGGAGCGCGAGCAGCCTGCGCGCACGTGGCGCGCATGTGCTGCGCAGGCCCAGCGGCTGGGGCTTCCAAGTCGCAAAATGCGCGCGAGGCGCCGTTAGTAAGCATTAACACAGCCCCGCACACGCGCGCACGCACGCGCGCTTTGTGTGCTGCGGTCGCAGGGCAACTCCTACCCCATCGTCATCCGCCTCGAGGCGCTGTCCGAGGCGGCGCGCGCGGAGGGGCGCTCGCTGGATGAGCTGCCGCCTGGCGCGCCGCTGCCGGCGTGGGTGCGGGCGCAGAGCACGTACGCGCGGCTGGCGCCGGGCGGCGCGGACGGCGCGCTCAAGGTGCGCGCTGCGCGGCGGGGGGGAGGGGGGGGAGGGCGGGCGCCCGCCGCGAGCTGCGTGCGAGCCGCGTGCCGCGCACCCAAACGCCAACGCACCCCGCTCCCCTGCCGTACCCTGCCGCCAGGTCGAGGTGCTGAAGCAGACCGTTTGGGCCAACGGCGCGCGCTACGAGCTGCGGGAGATCTACGGAATGCGGGGAGGCGGCGACGAGGGGCCGGGAGATCTGGAGGCGGGCGACTGCGTGATCTGCCTGTGCGAGGAGCGGTCGGCGATGGTGCTGCCGTGCCGCCACATGTGCCTGTGCCGCGACTGCGCGGTCGCACTCAAGACGCGCACCAACAAGTGCCCGGTGTGCCGGTGAGTGCCGGTCGGGGTTTGGGGTGGGGCTGGACCGGCTTGCCTAGCGCTGCAGTTGCACCGGCATCACCGAGCACCCAATTGTCCCTGCTAGCTGCTGCTTCCGCTGCAGAAAACCCTCTCCCAAACCCGCTCCCAAAACAGGAACCCTATCCAATCGCTGCTGCACCTGACCATCAACCGGCGGCCGCCGTCGCCCCCAGCAGCGGTCGCGGGCGGGGGAACCCCCGTCGCGGTGCGTTGACCGCCGCGCTGCAACGACCGTTGGTCGCGTGGCCACCAACACGGGCCAAGGGCTGCTGCAATGAGCGGGTGCTGTGGGGCGGGTGTCGTCGGCAGGGGTTTGGGGGAAGGGCGGGTGTGGCCGGCGGGGCTAGTGCGGGTGCGTTGGATGTCTGCTAGCGCGGCATGGGGGCGGGGATGCCATGATCCCAGCACACGCTGCTGCACGGTGCTGGAGGCGCGGCGGGGGGGCGCGGGGGGGCGCAGTGTCACGTCGTCACCGCTGGCTAGCACCGTACTACTCAGCACAGAGTTCAGCGTGAACTCTGGGTGCCTATCGCCGGGCAGGAGCCTCGCAACACGGGCCTGCGGATGAGGGTTGCAAACGGGGACTTGGGGACTGGCGGGCTGCGTGTGGCAGCGGGCGGCGGCAAACAAGGCGGCAATCCACCGTCTGGCGGCGTCTGCAACATGACCGAAGGGACAGCCGCGCACCGAGCCATCGGGGGTGGCGAAGCTCACGACCACACAGGGCGGCGGCGACTCGCCGCGCTGCTGCCGCCCCTGCCAGGCGCGGTTGACCGCCTCTGCCGCATCGCCAACGACCGACAGTGCCTCTGCCCACCGCCACGTGTCTGCGATGAGCACGGCGGCCGCGGTCAGCGAGAGACCGAGGCGGCCGGCCGCGTCGTCCATGGCAGCGCCTTGCCGGTGGCGCCTGCCGGTCGGCCGTGGGTCGAAATGGAATGGCCGAGCCGATTAGCTACGGTTCACCCGTAACGCATCTCAACGGGCGCCACAGCGGCCTGCGGCCGTAGCCGGGCGACTTCGCAGGATAGGCCGTGCGACGACGACAAGTACAATGAATACATGTGAATTGCCGTGGGCCGCGTGGCCCACGGGGGAAACGGGCGAACGGAGAGGGAGGGAGGCGACGGGGCGGCGGCCGGGCTACTAATCGTCGCAATGCGACGTTTAGTAGTCGCGCGCCTGCCGGCGGCACGGGCGCGGGCGCTGCAACCATCGTCGGCGTGCTGCACTCGAGCCCGACGGCACGCAGTCGGCGCGCACAATCTGCGCCGGGGCGGGGCGATGCTTTGGGAGCGCTGGCACCTGGGCGCGGGCATACTCGGGGGTTTTCCACGCGCATAGTTTGACCTCAAACTTGGATGTGTCCTTCGACCCCAGCTCGCTTTTTAGTGGACCGTCATGTTACACTTGCGCGCGCTCTCAAGCAGGCTGCCTGCGGCGCCGCGGTGCAAGCGCGCCGAATCAAAGTCCGGCCGCTTGCATCAATGATCCACGCGCGCGGCCGGGCGCCGCCATGCGCGCCTCTTCAAAAGGTGAAGTGCCAAAGCCGGTTGCCGCGGTTGCCGCGGTTGGGCGTGCAGACGAAAGGGTTGCATCGGCGCATGAATTGCCTGGGCCGAGGACGGCGTATAAACAAACAGTCGAACAAACAAACGGTCGAACAAACACAAGCAAACAAGCAAACAAGGAGCGCGTTGGGGAGGCGGCGGCGGCGGCACAGGACGGGGCGCGCGTGGGGGCGCGGGGCGCTCACGGCGCGGCGCGGCGCGCCGCGCTCGCGCCGACGCCCCGCGCGCCGCCCGAGTCGGCCTGCAGGTGCGCCGCCTGGAGCGACCGCGCCGTGAGGCGCGCGGCGCCGCGCACGCCCACCACGTCCAGCAGGTCGAATTGGATGGACAGGCCGGGCTCCAGGCGCTGGTGCAGGAAAAGCCTGCCGACCTTGCCCGCGGCGCGCGCGTCAAAAAAGACGCCCCACGCCAGCGTCCACAGCGCAAGCGTGGGCACGCCGTTGAGGCGCGTGCGCCAGAATGAGAAGGGCCGCGGCGCCCAGCGCCGCGCGCCCGCCTCCCCCGCCAGCCGCCCCAGGTCAAACACGGCGCGCATGGAGCCGCGCGCAAAGCCCCGGCCGTCGGGGTGCGCCGCCTCGCTCGCGCCGGCCACGCGCGGGTGCGGCAGCAGCCCGCCCGGGATGCCGGGGCGCGCGGCCCGCCCCACGATGCTGAAATTCATCATTTTTGCGCCCGAGATGCCGTAGTGCGCCAGCACGGCGAGCACAAACTCGTGCGCCGCCTTGACGGCCGGGTCCTGGCGGTTGTAGCCCAGGTGGTAGAAGGGCTTGCCCCGCAGCTGAGGGCGCAAGGGGGAGCGGGGGCGGGCGGTGCGGCGGCGGGGGGGCGGGGGTCGGCGGGCGGGTCGGCGAGCGCCCCCCCCAGCGGCGGGTGTGCCGCCTCGGGATTCGGCGCGGCCGGGCGCCGGGGTAGCCGCCCCGCCTGGGCGCAAGGGCCCGGCCGCTCGCCGCCCCGCCCAGAGTCCGCCGGCCCGCTGCGCAGCCGCCGAGCGGGGGACCTGCTGGCTCAAGCACCCCCAAAGCCCCCACCCACCTCAAACGCCTCGGCCGAGAAGGCGGGGTGGTCGGCGAGGAGGAGGCCCACGTCGCGGCGCTGCAGCTCGAGCTCGATCGGCAGCAGCTGCCCCGTGACGGCGACACGGCCCGGCGGCAGCCCCTCCTGCGGGGGGGTTGGGGTTTTCCCGGGAAGGGTGCGGGGTGGGGGGCCGGAACCGAGCAAGACCCGGCCTTTTCGGCCCTGGGCTGCGGCGGCGGCCCTGCCGGCGGCGGCGGCGTGCGCGGCCCGGGGCGCCGCCCGCCTCGGCCGCGGCCGCCGCGCATCCCGAGGCAGGCCGCGGCGCTCGGCGCGACCGCGAAAGCGCGCGCGCGCACCTTTGCGGCGCCAGGGTCGAGCAGGAACGTCTGCGGCGCGGCGCGCGCCACTCCCGCCAGCATCGGCACCACGTGCGAGCCGTCGTGCTGCGGCGCCTGCTCCACGCCGGCGCCCACCAGGTTGATCGAGGGCAGCGCGCCCCGCAGCGCCGCCTCGGCCGCCCGCGCGCCCGCGGCGAGCGCGGCGAAGGGCAGCTGCCACCACCAGGGCTGCCACCACGACCCCTGGAGCGCCGCGCCGGCGGCGGCGGCCCACGAGAAGAGCCGCGCGCCAAAGGCGGGGGCGGCGGCCGCGGCCGCGGCCGCCCCCTTGCCGTCGCCCGCCCTCGCGGCGGCCACCGCGCCGTCGACGGCGCCCGCGGCCTGGAACACCTCCTCCGCCAGCGCCGCCACCGCCCTCGCCCGCCCCGTGGCCGCAGTCACCTCCGCAGCCCTCTTTGCCTGCCAGCCCCCGCGCCCGCCCGCCTGGCCCGGCCCCCGCCGCCCGCCCGCCTGGCCCGGCCCCTGCTGCCGCCTGCTGCCGCCGCCGCCGCCGCCGCCGGACCGCCCCCCCGCCCCTCCCTCGTCCCCCGCCTCCTCCCCCGCCTCTGCCCACGCCCGCGCGTCGGCCGCCTTCACGGCCACTTCGTCAAACTCCTCCTCCTCTGACGCCTGCGTCTCGCCGGGCTCCTCCGCCGCCGCCTCGGACCCCCCTCCGTCCTGCCCCTCTGCCTCTGCCTCGTCCTCCCCCTCTGCCCCAGCCTCCGCGCCTGCCTCCTCGTCTGCCTCGTCCTCCCCCTCTGATTCCTCCGCCGCTGCCGCCGCCGCCGCCGCCGCCGCCGCGCGCGCCGCCGCCTCGTCGAGGGCCGCCGCCGCCGCGCGCGCCGCCGCCTCGTGCGGGAACAGCACGCCCGCGCCGCGGCCGGCGCGGCCGTCGACGCGGACCGTGGCGCCCTCCAGCATGGCCACGTTCACCGCGACCTCGGCCGCGCTCAGGGGCGGCGGCCTCACGACCGCTGGCGGGACGCGGGGCTTGCCTGGCTTGCAAGGAACGCGGTTGGGTTGCGGGCTTTGAGGGCGCATCCAGGGCGCATCGACGCCCGCTGGCAGGGCTCGCAGCGATTTTTTTCGGCTTCGTCTGGCTCCCGGCACCAGGTGAGGCCGCACGTTGACTTCCTGCTCGTCGAGGTGCCGCGGCGGGAGGTGTACGGGCGGCTGCGGCCGTGCCGCTGCATGGTTCCCGTTGGCGGCCTCTGGTCGTAAGTTAGAACTCTTTTCCGTATATACTTCCGCGAAATCGCGATTTCGATCCAGCGCGACACTGATCTGACCGCTCTTCCAACCCCCCCACGCGCGCGCGCCGGCGATCCTGGCCCATGGGCTGGCGAGGAGCGAGTTGAAGGCGGTGAGAAAGCGCGGTGGGAATGCGCGGAGCAGGGGATGGCTCTCGAGAGTCCCGACGCGATCGCTCGGCCAGGCAACGTCGACTGGCGCGCGGGGAGGCGTGGAGCAACGCGGGCAGAGCCGAGGGCGCGTGGGGCCGCGCTGCCCGGCAGGCCGCAGGCCGCAGGGGCGGCCCGCTCGGCGCGACATGACCTGGAACGGCGCCGTTCCCCCCCGCCCCCCCGCATGGCCGCCGTTCACCCCCTC